>JANAVB010032220.1:19263300-19391991 GCA_029216955.1 Iris pallida
GCGGACAGTATTAAGTAGTATTATCATTTTGACTCATGCGAGAGTTCGTTTCCTTAAAGCCGTACGTTCTGATTTAGCGTCCTGTAGGTACCAAATTTCTTCGAGACACCGTATGCCGCAACCAACGTTTCATCATTTTATTTTGCAGATCATGAAATAGTCTCTTTTTTCTAAAACCTTAAACTTTCTCTTTTCGATGTGAAACTTATATTTTCCAAGTAATTTACTCTAAATCGATACATTTTTTTTCGAGTTCTTGATCTTAGTGGATTGACATGCATTTAACTTGGCATCGTCGATTTGAATAAGTTCGAGGCAACAAAAATTCGTTTATGGGACAAAGTAGAAAAGAATGGACTGAACTACCCACCAAGTATTCGATCATGCCGATAGTTGGAGCGCTTCGCAACGTTCATGCTTCAGTTACGCGAGCTCCTGCAATGGTACCAATATTTAGTCAGAATTCCTTCTTTAATCCTTCGTTTCAAAATTCATAGAATACATTCAAAAAATGATGCGAAAACACATTCATCAAAACTAAGCGGCGAAAGCTCCAAGAAAATCATACAGCAGTCCGGTCCCGTCGAAGGATCTCTTATATAGAGCTCACTCGCCGAGACGTAGCTTGCTGCATCTATGACTTATTCCAACAGAAGTCGTTCCATTCATTGGATCGATTCTCGTAACATTCGTCCAAATCGATTTGATCGATGCCGCAAGGTGTTATCGTTTACCAAGTTCAGCGATCGAGTCAGATGGCCATCTAAGTTTTCGACCGATCTGACTCGGCGTAAGCATATTACGGAGTCCGTCGCCTATCGGAAGCGGAGAACTACAGTTATAGGGTTAAGTGAGGGTTTCTTTAACCCTTTTTTTGACTATTTTTTCCAACCTCCCAAATCAGAGGGTTAACGAGAGAGATTTGAGAAGTTTTGTTATCATGATTTTTTTTTCTATTTTGTCTTGCTTTCAACATGCTGCTTCGTAGCTTCCTCATTTGTGAAAATATTTTGACAAATTTCAATTACAATTCCAATCATACTTAATTTTATGACATATATAATAAGAATATTTCAGTAACTATTATGTTTTTATTAATCCTCCTCTCACTCAAAACTTTCAATCAAACAATAGTTATTAAACATACTCCACTGAATTCTCCCTATAATCCAAACAAGGTTATATGTATTGACTCTACTCCCCCTCACTTAATCCTACTTAACTCTGCTTATTTTTGTCACTCCCCATTCCCGGAATACGTAAATTTTTGATTTTTTTTCATGTATATGGTATCTGGCACCTGTATCTTTATTGCATATATCCTGTATTTGTAACTAGCCATGGCATGGGACAGTATCTCGTCGCGGATTAGTGCGCCACCCCTTGTCCTTGTTTGGTTGTAGACGTGGTTCACTATTTCGATGATAGGATTTCTGAACCGTGTTGTGGTTAGGATTTTATTTAATTAATTTAATTAGTTGTATCATGTAGCAATTAATATGTCATTAGTCACATGGTTAGAGCATGTTTAGGGCTTAGGGTTTTCTTAAGCCAACTCCTATATATATTCTCTTCCTCACTCTCTCTCCTCATTCACTCACTCTTTTATTTCTTTCCTCCCAACGTTTAGGCAAGTACATCTTGTACCAAATGGAGAGATTCTTGCACTTTTTATTTTCTTGATTTTTCTTTGATATGATTTATCTATATTGTTCTTCTCATCATTCTCTACAAGTTTAGTACTTAGCATTTTTGATTTCCATGGATAAATTCTTGTGGATCTAAGTTTATGTCATTTTCGGATTTTCTTGGGTTTGATCTAGTAAACCTTATTATTTTTAAGTTTTGATGGTTCCATGTTGTAGAGAATTCCTTTCTGCCCTATTTTGACCTAATGAAGTCTGGATTCTGACCTTGGATGAAGGAGTTATGAAGCTTAGAAGTCATGGCTTTTCCTTGGTTCTTCTTCTCGGAAAGTGGAGAAGAAGAACAGTACTTGACCGCATGAACTTTCATGCGACAAGTTCTCCTGGCCGCATGACTTGTTAGCTTTCAGCCGCATGGGCCATGATTCCTTTATTCAGCCGCATAAAGACTTTATCCGCAGCCGCATATGACCAGTATGCTTCCAGCCACATGGGCATTTTCAGCCGCATAAGCATTCGCAGCCGCATGTGTATTCTCAGCCGCATGAACCATTGCAGCCGCATGAGTGCTTCCTCAGCCGCATAAGATCCAGCCCCCAACTGAGCTGCATGAACCCTGATTTCTTGAGCCGCATGCGCCCCGCATATCACAGCCGCATGAGACTGCTTCAACTGTACCGCATGAGCCTTTCGTGCCGCAGCCGCATATGACCCGCATGCTCCCAGCTGCATGTGCGCCCGTCCATTTTCAGCCGCATGAGCGCGCGTCCCTTCAGCCGCATGAATACCCGCATTCCTGAGCCGCATGCACCCATTCGTTTTGAGCCGCATGCACCTATTCTTTTTGAGCCGCATGGTCCAGCTTTCCTGAGCCGCATGAGCCCATCCACCCTTGGCCGCATAGGGCCTACTTTGGCTGTTTTGTGTATTTTGTCCTATTGATTGCATTATGGTTAGAATTTCTCCCAACTTCCAACATGAAAGGTGTAGATCTTTGTATTGGCTTCAAGGACCTTCATGTTTCACTTTAACCAGATTTTATGTGTGACTTTTATGTCACGAGAGATCCGTGTGACTTCCTGACTTGACCATGTTCCTGACCTGATTACCTGTATACGTGCTGGTACCTATTCTAAGTGTGTATTGAGATACAATATTAGTATGCACTGCGGTGCTATTTAATGAGTGCACTGAGGTGCGACTCTCCGTGCTAAGTGATCATTCGTGTTATATGTCAATACATGTGTATCTTCCAGCACAGTCATGGTAATTGGTCAGTAATAGTGTCGTAGTATGTTGATTGTTGTTTGAAGCATTACACTAAGCATGGATCTAGATTGAGCCGATGTGGATTCATACTTAGGATACGCGTACTATGGTACGACATATAGGAGGATGACCATGTGACCACGACATGTAATTCCATATCAAGATAGGGTTAATCTAAGAAACTCAAATTGGTAGATGCATTGGGTGGGAAGAATCCCGAGATCGTGCCATACTGGCCACCCCAGGTCCTGTCCTGACGTGTCGGGTTGGCCGCCACGGATACAGTTTCATCCGCCTATAGTGGATGACTATATCCGACTCCTACGTGCTATGTGTTATATGTTTTAGCACGGTGGCCTTACGGGGGACCGGTGCATAATCAAAGTGCTATGTGTATACGTATATGATACGGCATTGGCTAGCCCTGCTGGGTTGACACGATCTGGGGATTCCTATATTGCATTACTGGGATAATCCAGACAAATCATAGAAAGCCGTAGGATTGATTGGCCGCTTGTAAGCTGACTTGTTTGTGATATATTTTCTTCTGTTAGCAACTGAGGAACATGGACTATTATGGTGCGTGGTCCAACGCATGTCCTTGTTTGGTTGTTGGATTGGGCTATTGTGCTGCGATAGGCTATGGACCGAAGTCGCGATCAGAAGCCCTTTTTACCTGTCCATGGTTATAGGATATATCTTATCTCGGAACGATATTGGCACCGTTTGTCCTTATTTGGTTGTAAGAGTGTCGTATTATCTCGATGATATGGTATAAGCCTATAACTCGTGAATCAGGTCTTATTTAACTCATTGGATTTATCTCACTCTTTTGTGCTCCCTTGTGGTAGTTGCTATTCGGGGCCTGACCCTGCTGGTTTTGTTTGGCCAGATTTCGTAGCAGCTCCAGAGGATCCAGCTTTCCACCTGAACAATGGTGCACACCAGGAGTATGGGCACCAGGGACCATGAGTGGGTTTCTTCTTCACCGCTCTGATATCTTCTATTTTGTACTTGGCATTTAGCCACCGGCACTTGTTTAGCCGACAGTTCTGACACTAGTTTTCTTTGCATAATTGTAATTAAATCAGACTGCAGCTGACTATAGTTATGTACTATTGATTCTCGAAACTAGCTCATCATTTTGCATAGCTAGATTCATGAATCATTCTGATGAAGCGTCGGGGACGCCTTACTGCTTTGTCTTATATAATCATTATTTACTGCTTCTTGTTTTGATTGATTGAGACATAGATGCTCTGTGGGACCATAGGAGACCTGATTGTAGCATGCACCCCCTAGTCTCTTGACAGCCACGATCGCCGTATGACGTTTATATACCTCATACGGTGTAGCTGGCCTAGTCCGTCTCAGTATTCCGGTACTGGGGCGTGACAAGGTTTTAGTGGTGGTCCATGCAGGTCTGTTTTTCAGACTTGTGGGGTGTTGCGATTATAGGAGTCTCAATCAAAACATGTTCCCCTTGATCTCCTGATTTATTTTCTCTTTCTTCCACCTTGATTGCTAACTTGATTATCATCCTCGATTCTTTTCCGTCCTGTCTTTTGATATCTTGTATCCTTTCCTTTAGGGGCACATCGTTCTCGGCTATTGGAGGAGCCGGCATGGAAGAGAATCCCGTAGATCAGGGACCAGTTGGAGATCAGCAAGGGGTAGCCCCTCTACCTGGACAGATTCATATCGAGAATGTTACAGAGCATGAGCCAGTTGAGCCGCAAAGGCCAGAGGATCCCGTACCTCCAGTGATGCCAGTAGTGCCAGTAGCACTCGATACGCCGGCACTATTGCAGATTATCAGAGGGTTATTGGAGACCCAGCAATGCCAGACGGCAGCCCAATAACAACAACAAACCCGACAGCAATAACAAAATGTGCTACAGAATCAGGGGTTGCAATTAGCCCTTGAGAGAAGTGCCAGGAATGATTCAGGAGCATCCGGAAGGTTTTGTCGACTTAACCCAAGATATTTTGACGGCACGGAGGATGCCATCACGACGGATGCTTGGCTTCAGGATACAGAGGCCATATTGACCGCAGCAAAGGTTCCAGCAGAAGAGAAGGTTGACCAGGTCAGACTTTTACTTCAGAATCTCGCCCGCGATTGGTGGGCATCGGAAGAGGTTGGAATGAGGCGTCCTGTTCCTTGGGATAGCTTCAGTACCAGATTCAAGGTCAAGTACTTTGGCATGGTAGCGCGGTATGAGCTACAGCAGAGGTTTATCAGTCTCAAGCAGGCTGGTAAGACGGTAGATGGTTATGCAGCGGAGTTCTGCAGGTTAAGTAGGTTTGCTCGGATGATGGTGGCGACAGAGCCAGAGAGAGCAATGAGGTTCCAGCAGGGACTTCACCTAAAGATTTTACAGCTAGTCGAGGGGCATGACTACCAGACGTTCGATGCAGTATTGACGGCGGCTCGGAGGCACGAGCTTACAATTCAAAGGTTATCAGCAAGGACTGGAGGCCAGAAGAGGTCTCATACGCAGAGTACTGGAGGAGGAGCAGTACCTCGGATGTCAGCACCGGCACCTGGCGTCCGTATTCGTAATGCAGCACCAGTCACGACAATTGTGACTGCACCAGTTCGACAGCAGCAACCGAGGCACCAGCAACGTCAGGAGGCACCAGTAGGTTGCACTTATTGTGGTAAGGGAGGGCACACTAGGGATGTGTGTCGTTCAGCTAATGGATTATGCTTGAGGTATGGCAGTCCAGACCATAGGATTGCCAATTGTCCTATGATGCAGAGGCCAGGAGGGCCAGCTCAACGGTTTCCGGTATTGCCAGCTCCAGAGGTAGCACCGTATCAAGGGCCAGCACTAGCAGTGAGGCCACTAGCCCAGCACCCATTACTGACGCAAGCTCAGATGTACCGACAAGCGCAATAGCAGGATGGACAGCAGGGCCAGGGAAGGCAGGGACAGAGGCAGGAAGAATTTGGAGTATTAGAGCAGAGGTTGGCTGAAGGCGGTCAGATTTTGGGTAAGTTTTTATTATAATTCCTTGAGTTTTATATTCGAAGAGTGAAGGCGACTTTCTCGTCTCACTCATCTGCTCTCGTATCATGTGGTACGTGATATTCATCATGTGTCTTGATTACGAGAGTACGTCCTGGGCAGAGTCTCGTTCTTGATTTAGTCATTGGTACCGACTTATCTCAAGCGTTGACCCTTGTCCACTTTGGGAGTCAGTGTAGGACCTCGAGGACGAATTCCTACCTGACTTGAGAGGCATATTTTATTCGTATGTCTCCGATCATTTCCTTCTAGGGTATGATTATTGTTTGTGCTCTTACTTAATTATTCTTGCTTTCTTAAACTGTTCATGTGCCATGTGTTGTTTGATAATTGTGCTTGCTATATGTCATGAGTGTATTTCGTGATCTAAGAGCGCGCCCGACTAGCCTTATCGAAATTTCGAGGACGGAATTTTTCTAAGGAGGGTAGAGATGTCACTCCCCATTCCCGGAATACGTAAATTTTTGATTTTTTTTCATGTATATGGTATCTGGTACCTGTATCTTTATTGCATGTATCATGTATTTGTAACTAGCCATGGCATGGGACAGTATCTCGTCGCGGATTAGTGCGCCACCCCTTGTCCTTGTTTGGTTGTAGGCGTGGTTCACTATTTCGATGATAGGATTTCTGAACCGTGTTGTGGTTAGGATTTTATTTAATTAATTTAATTAGTTGTATCATGTAGCAATTAACATGTCATTAGTCACATGGTTAGAGCATGTTTAGGGCTTAGGGTTTTCTTAAGCCAACCCCTATATATATTCTCTTCCTCACTCTCTCTCCTCATTCACTCACTCTTTCATTTCTTTCCTCCCAACGTTTAGGCAAGTACATCTTGCACCAAATGGAGAGATTCTTGCACTTTTTATTTTCTTGATTTTTCTTTGATATGATTTATCTATATTGTTCTTCTCATCATTCTCTACAAGTTTAGTACTTAGCATTTTTGATTTCCATGGATAAATTCTTGTAGATCTAAGTTTATGTCATTTTTGGATTTTCTTGGGTTTGATCTAGTAAACCTTATTATTTTTAAGTTTTGATGGTTCCATATTGTAGAGAATTTCTTTCTGCCATATTTTGACCTAAGGAAGTCTGGATTCTGACCTTGGATGAAGGAGTTATGAAGCTTAGAAGTTATGGCTTTTTCTTGGTTCTTCTTCTCGAAAAGTGGAGAAGAAGAACAGTACTTGACCGCATGAACTTTCATGCGGCAAGTTCTCCTGGCCGCATGACTTGTTAGCTTTCAGCCACATGGGCCATGATTCCTTTATTCAGCCGCATAAAGACTTTATCCGCAGCCGCATATGACCCGCATGCTTCCAGCCACATAGGCATTTTCAGCCGCATAAGCATTCGCAGCCGCATGTGTATTCTCAGCCACATGAACCATTGCAGCCGTATGAGTGCTTCCTTAGCCGCATAAGATCCAGCCCCCAACTGAGCCGCATGAACCCTGATTTCTTGAGCCGCATGCGCCCCGCATATCACAGCCGCATGAGACTGCTTCAACTGTGCCGCATGAGCCTTTCGTGCCGCAGCCGCATATGACCCGTATGCTCCCAGCCGCATGTACGCCCGTCCATTTTCAGCCGCATGAGCGCGCGTCCCTTCAGCCGCATGAATACCCGCATTCCTGAGCCGCATGCACCCATTCATTTTGAGCCGCATGCACCTATTCTTTTTGAGCCGCATGGTCCAGCTTTCCTGAGCCGCATGAGCCCATCCACCCTTGGTCGCATAGGAACTACTTTGGCTGTTTTGTGTATTTTGTCCTATTGATTGCATTATGGTTAGAATTTCTTCCAACTTCCAACATGAAAGGTGTAGATCTTTGTATTGGCTTCAAGGACCTTCATGTTTCACTTTAACCAGATTTTATGTGTGACTTTTATGTCACGAGAGGTCCGTGTGACTTCCTGACTTAACCATATTCCTGACCTGATTACCTGTATACGTGCTGGTACCTATTCTAAGTGTGTATTGAGATACAATATTAGTATGCACTGTGGTGCTATTTAATGAGTGTACTGAGGTGCGACTCTACGTGCTAAGTGATCATTCGTGTTATATGTCAATACATGTGTATCTTCCAGCACAGTCATGATAATTGGTCAGTAATAGTATCGTGGTATGTTGATTGTTGTTTGAAGCATTACACTAAGCATGGATCTAGATTGAGCCGATGTGGATTCATACTTAGGGTACGCGTACTATGGTACGACATATAGGAGGATGACCATGTGACCACGACATGTAATTCCATATCAAGATAGGGTTAATCTAAGAAACTCAAATTGGTAGATGCATTGGGTGGGAAGAATCCCGAGATCGTGCCATACTGGCCACCCCAGGTCCTGTCCTGACGTGTCGGGTTGGCCGCCACGGATACAGTTTCATCCGCCTATAATGGATGACTATATCCGACTCCTACGTGCTATGTGTTATATGTTTTAGCACGGTGGCCTTACGGGGGACCGGTGCATAATCAAAGTGCTATGTGTATACGTATATGATACGGCATTGGCTAGCCCTGCTGGGTTGACACGATCTGAGGATTCCTATATTGCATTACTGGGATAATCCAGACAAATCATAGAAAGCCGTAGGATTGATTGGCCGCTTGTAAGCTGACTTGTTTGTGATATGTTTTCTTCTGTTAGCAACTGAGGAACATGGACTATCGTGGTGCGTGGTCCCACCCATGTCCTTGTTTGGTTGTTGGGTTGGGCTATTGTGCTGCGATAGGCTATGGACCGAAGTCGCGATCAGAAGCCCTTTTTACCTGTCCATGGTTATAGGATATATCTTATCTCGGCACGATATTGGCACCGTTTGTCCTTGTTTGGTTGTAAGGGTGTCGTATTGTCTCGATGATATGGTATAAGCCTATAACTCGTGAATCAGGTCTTATTTAACTCATTGGATTTATCTCACTCTTTTGTGCTCCCTTGTGGTACTTGCTATTCGGGGCCTGACCCCGCTGGTTTTGTTTGGCCAGATTTCGTAGCAGCTCCAGAGGATCCAGCTTTCCACCCGAACAATGGTGCACACCAGGAGTATGGGCGCCAGGGACCATGAGTGGGTTTCTTCTTTACCGCTCTGATATCTTCTATTTTGTACTTGGTGTTTAGCCACCGGCACTTGTTTAGCCGGCAGTTCTGGACACTAGTTTCCTTTGCATAATTGTAATTAAATCAGACTGCAGCTGACTATAGTTATGTACTATTGACTCTCGGAACTATCTCATCATTTTGTATAGCTAGATTCATGAATCATTCTGATGAAGCGTCGGGGACGCCTTACTGCTTTGTCTTATATGATCATTATTTACTGCTTCTTGTTTTGATTGATTGAGACATAGATGCTCTGTGGGACCATAGGAGACCTGATTGTAGCATGCACCCCCTAGTCTCTTGACAGCCACGATCGCCGTATGACGTTTATATACCTCATACGGTGTAGCTGGCCTAGTCCGTCTCAGTATTCCGGTACTGGGGCGTGACAATTTTCCCCTAAATCCAAGCATACCTTTTAATGAGATTCAAAATTAAGTCTATATCGTGAAGTAGGAGATGTATCTCGTCATTTTAATGAAACCCAACGACCCGCACCAAGGCCTTTTAGGCGCTAATCAGCTCCCATGTACCATAGTTCTTATGCTACTGCCACGTGCCATGTTCTCGTGATCGTCGTTCATCACTATATATATATATATATATATATATATATATATATATATATATATATATATATATATATATATATATATATATTGTTAGTGTAATATTAATATAATCCACACTAACTAACCCAATTAAAACTTTCTATCAAGAAAATATCAATCTAGATATGTGGGGTCTCAAGCTGTTGGATAATGACATGAGTAGTGGACCTACATGTAATACATTTATCATTTTGGACAATCATCTGTAAAATACTTTTTTCTCAAAATGACCAAAGCTAGATGTTTTAGGCCTTTGGATTGGGGTTAGGGTTTTAGGATTTGGACTTTAGAGTTAGCATTTTAAGGATTTTTGGGTCAGGGTTGGGGTTTGACTATTAAGGTTAGACTTTTGGTTTAGGGTTAAGGTTCATGTTAGGATTGGGGTTTGACTATTAAGGTTAGACTTTTGGTTTAGGGTTAAGGTTCATGTTAGGATTGGGGTTTTAAGGTTAGATAAGTGTTAGGTTAGAATTATGGTTTGTAGGATTAGGGTTACTGTTTGAGTTATGGTTAGGGTTTTATGGTTTTGGGTTAGGGTTAGGATTTGAATTAGGTATTACACAAACATGTATTTTTTTTCTCCAGGATTATGATTATGGTTAAAATGTTAAGGATTAGGATTATAATGTTACACAAATAAATTAGATCTCCCAACCTCTAACTTCTTTATAAAAAGGAAACATAATCTCCATATTAAAAAGCGATGTCAGATGATATAACGATTTTAGAAAATAATTTTTTTACCTAATTTTTTTTTTTTTTATTTCAGCAATGCAAAATTTGGCATTACCATGGGCAAATAATCTCGTTTTTTTTAAAACCTTAATTTCCTCCTTCCTTTTTTTGCTTTTGCTTACGTACTTTTTTTCTCTTCTTTCTCTCAAAATTTTTTTCTTCTCTCTCCTCCTCCCCCAATTTATAATGCCCATCCAAAATGACCGCCGCCGAAATAATTTCTTTTAAAAATACTAAAAATGTCATATGAATTGACATTTTTATTAAAAAAAACAAGCTAGATGATGTGATTTTTTCAACATAAACATGAGATGATACGATGCTTTCTTTGATTTTTTTTAAAATAAAAAAGATTTATGGTACGGGGTTTTGTATTTATTTTTGAAACTTTGAAAAAAATATATTCTTACAACTAATATTTTTAAATTATATTATTTTGGAGAAAAAGCAATAAAGTAATGAGAGTGCCCAAGCATGAATCCGTGATAGCACATTGAAGAGAGCAAAGAGAGGATAGATAGATGGTAGGGTGAGTAGGTGTTGGTGGGGCAAGGGGCTCTATCCCATCATCGGATTCCAGACACTCATCTTCGCAAGTCCTCTTTCAACATCAAAAGACTCGCTCACGCACCGGTGGTCCCCTCCCCTCCCCCCTCACTTGCTCACTTCCTTCACTTCCTCCTCAAAGTAAGTATTTGGAACTTGGACTTCACTTCATCTGAATTTACTCTCTCTCTCTCTCTCTCTCTCTCTCTCTCTCTTCCTCTCCATCATCATTACTCCATTCCACACAGAACATGTGTGCAGACTAGAGACTAGTCTACAGAGTAGAACTAGTAATTGGTGGGTTGAGGGAGATGAGGGGTCCTGCAATGGCGCCTCTCAACATGCAGAGAGGAGGGGGAGGGGGAGGGGGCGGAGGAGGAGAGGAGCAGCAGGCGGAGAGGTGGAGGCACTTCGACAACTCCGTCAACGCGGTCTCCTTCGGCTTCGTCGCCACCGCCATACTCATCTCCATGTTCCTCGTCATGGCCATCTTCGAGAGGTTCCTCCGCCCCAGAGCCCCCTTCCTCTCCTCCTCCGACGACGACCACCACCGCCACCACGACGGAGACGGCGGGAGGAGGGGCGACCGCGAGGCCCAGCGCCGGAACTACTCGGCCAAGCTCGACTATCCTTCCCCCAAGGTCTGAATGCTTTTCTTTTCTTGATGGGAAAGTAGTGATTTTGACAGATACATCACTCTTTAATCTTTTACTTTTGATTGTCATAGTTGTAATTGTTAGTCTCTAATTTTTGAAGTTTGTTCATTGACAAATTTTAGTGTAAATTTCCTTCAAAATTTGGTTCCACTTTAGCATTTTGAGATTGTGCTATGTATAACCGGAATAGTTTTGTCAAAAAAAAAAACAGTTTGAATATGAAGCAATTTGTGGAAGGAAAAAACTATTTAAATATTTATATGCCATATTTGTCATTAAATCTTCTGCCACTAGTAGATATTCAAGAGTAAAGATTAACGTTTATTAAAAAGATATATTGGAGTTTTCACAAATTATATCTTGGTATTTTGCACAAAAAAAGAGAGGCTTGACACTCAGATGAACATGAAAGAACTGAATGTAACTCTTTTATCAATATAGATGTCCATTTTTCTCATAAAATTTCTTGTTTTAAAGTGAAAGGAACAGGTCAGAGAACTTGTTGATACTATAATTCATATGTTGTAGCCATATAATTCTTGTTTTACAGTCATACAACTAGCTAACTGTTGGAGTGGAATGGAATTATGTTGGCGAAAAGAGGCTCCTCTGCAGCTAATAAATGATATAAGCTGATTGTAGGATGGAATGGGTGTGCACTCCGAGCTTAAGTTAGATGCTGAACAAACCAGGGGGTAAGTACTAGGAGTTGTTGAATTAAATTGACCTGGGGATTTTGTTATTTTCGGTGAACTTCTGTTAATGAGGCCCATAATCAAGAGGTGTTTAAGACAGGCAGTTGATTATAATCCTTTTATATTAACTTGTGTTCCGAGAGCCCATTCACCGTATGCCGAAACAAATTCAGTAAACATGCGCTGCCCACTTTGTGGTGACCCGCAAAATGGGCTCCCTCTACTAGCCGGACTTGGGTCTTGCCTCCATCACAACTGAACTATTTTGTTTGCGATTTACCTGCAAGCAAAATGCATTTGGTATTAGTATTTGCTCTTCGCTTTTACTGGTTCAAGAAGTATAGTAACCTTTGCATCATATATCTTCTAATGACCAAACCATAGGAGATTTCTGCTGATTTAATAGATTTCACTAGGGCTATTATGTTTCTACTGTCTTTATACATACTTTCTCTCATTTATGCTAGAGGTGTCCTAGATAAATCTTACCCTTGTTAGCTTGTCCAATCTTTCTGTTGTGACAGATATTTGCTCTTCTAACAATGAGACATAAGCCAGGTTTATCCAAACACATGTTCTGATCAGTTTTACATGCTAAGAAGCACATTTTCTTAATGTCCTAAGAGGTAAGAATGATTGAGTGCAAGTAATACTCTTATCTGTAACAAACGACAACAATGAAACCTCCATCCATTGTTTCGGGTGCAGCTGCATTGATACTTCTTTTTCATTCTGCTACATTATAGGGCATCTCAACTCTTAGCATTAGCAAAAGCCATATTGTTTATTCACAGCTTCAAACCTAGTGTTTTGGTCAACCCTACGAAGTTGGTTCCGCTTGTTATAACAGCTATTTTAACAGATGTTGGGTGCACCTATAATAATCTGTCTATTTATTCTTCGCACTGTGCTAGCTTCTTCTCAGTTGTTTACCACTATCGTCATATCTCCTTGTCTCAATCTGTCAATCGTATATCTGTATCTACTATTGTTGACTTCTAGCTTGCTTATGATCATTAATCAGTAAACTTTCCAAATTTACAAAGTGGATCACAGAGGATGCTACAAATTTATTATTTTTATGTTTGTCAAAGGACTAAATAACATGATTATCCATGTACCATTACCACGAATGCTTCATGACTGAAATCCAACCCGGTTACCCACCATAAATTTGATAGTTTATATTACTTTGTGGGTGGAGGTAAGCCTTCAAAATGATATAAAGAGGCCTGTTTTAGTACACCTCAGCAACAGCATCTAGTTTTCATTATTCGATATCATCTGAACATCAGTCACTTGCAGTTACTTTATTCATGACCTTTAACATTTTGCATTTACTGAAATACACTTCTTTATATTTCATTACTTACATCATCTTTATTTCTGAGAGAGGATAGGATCAAAGTGCTATTATTCTAGATCATCTTGAGATTACCTGTAGTTTTCATGCTTCATGACCTTTGGAATTAACAGTTCTCAAAATGAATTTACATCTCAACATGCATAGATCCAGGGAGCCTTTTTTTTCAAAGCATATGCCTAGGAAGCATGTCTAGTTGTTGATTTCGAGTGAATTGCCTTAGAAGCTGCTAGTAATCATCTCTGACTGAAATGTTCTCATACTATCTTGGGTTTCATTTCTTCTATTGAAGGGGTTGCTCAGTTGGTTCTTTGTACACCATTGACCCAATATCAACAAAATAAACTTTTAGGTCAATTTGTGAATATATATGGACTTACAAAATTAAAGAAATTCATATGAATAATATCAAGTTGTTCTAGCGCGTCACCTATGATAATTTTTTTTCTACAAGTTAGCAGAGACTAGCACAAGGAGGCTATATAGTTTTAGTCCATGGCAATATAAGACTGGTTTGAAGTTGTATTGAATGTAAAGGGTAGCAAGATAAAACTGGCAATACTGCTTTGGTAAAGATAGGCTGCATTTGCTATAATCTATTTGCAGATTGCTCTTGTTGGGACCCTTATCCTTACACCTGTAGTTTTGTAGTTTCAATGGTCATTTATTTATCTTTGACAAGGATTTTTGTATTTGTTCACATACCTTGTAGAGCGCACAACCTATGTCACATGCCCAAGAATATGGACACTCCATCACGGACTCGACATGTATTTCAGCTTGCCCTTGTTTTTGAGTGCATATGTCGTGTCGAATGTGTGGCCAGCACATTGTAATATGGACACAACACCATTTTTTAGTGTCCGTACTTCCTAGGGTGGATGACGAAGCTAATTTGATACTTTCTTACCTCAACTCCCTCACAAATGGAACAACAATTTTAGGCAACAAACTGTTTGTGATATGGGGAACTTGTTTACCTTTGAATTTAATGATGTAGTAAACTATATTTTGATGTAAAAGCTTGTGATATGTTGTTAGATAGATAGGCAAAAAAAATGAAGCCAATTTAACGTTTTCTATAACTAAGAACAAAGGAGCCCCAAAATAAGTCGTTGATACTCACCAATACTCACCAAGAAGGGTCCGGCTAGGAAAGAATGAAGCAGAATGGAGTTCTCTTGAATCTCGAGTGAGATAGGCCAGACTGCAGCAAAGAAACAAGTTCAACAGCGCGTAGGCTGGATTTCGAGTTAGAAACCTGACAAAGATTGGGGTAAGTATTAGGAGGTTGATGAGATTTGATTTACCAGGGGCCTGGTCACCTTTGATACATGTTGCTCGGATGGCACTTTCTGTCATTTTCAGAAACTAGTATGCTCTTCCATTACTTGTTCCAGGGGTGATAATGGGCTTCCATCGTATAGCTGGATAGAATGGACTTCAGCCTTGCATCCATCAGAACTCGTCTATATCTGTCAGCAATTTACTCACACAGACAAACTATTATTGGTTATTGGTAATTACTGTTTCATCTTAGCTCCAACTCAAGTCGTATCTTCTAGTGCATGGATACTCCAAAACAGTTTTTGTTAGGACATGTCTCGGTGTCCATTCCATGTAGTGTCATTCTTTTCTGTGCAACATAGCTTCCTACATATCTATCTTCTAGTCAATAGATCGTTTTGTATATGGATATAATAGATTTCAGTAGCATTATCGTACTCTGTTATCTTTAAATATGTAATTTCTCTCTCATTTTTTTATGACACCGTAACATGAAGTTCATCCATCCATCTTACCTAGTCCACTTATGTTTTTTAGGGATATTTAGTAATTTACTATATCAATCTAAAATTGATAACTAGAATGAGCCAGATTTATTCCCATAACACATCTTTTGATGCTAAGGAGCAGATTGCTAAATACGTATCCTACAACATGCCCTATGAGCTAAGAATTATAGGCTGCAACTAATACTTCTTTTTTTCATAACTGATGGGTGCTGCTCCATGGATCCTTTTCCTTCATTCTTCTGTATTAAGTGCCATCTCATCTCATCTTGCACATTAGCAAATGTGATATCGTTGTCACAGCAGTCAATTCGTTGAAGTCTACGTCTAATCCTATTCCTAATAATCCTGTAACTAAGATCATTGTACACTTATCTGCTGTGTCTATGCTCAGCCTATATATTCTTCACATTGCACTAGCTCCTCCACATTATTTGCCTCTACCATCATAATATCATATCTCCTTGTGCCATTCAAAGATTTGAATCAACCATTGTCAAATTGAAGCAGGCTTATAATCATTAGTGAATAGGCAAAATATTTAAATGCATAAGTTGGAAAATATGGTCTCATTTATGTATAACTAGTGGATAACCCGTGCCATAATGGCACGGACACGAACCCGGCCTTCTCGACGTAGGCGTGCAGGCACCGGACCAGCGCCAGGGAGTTCCGGACGGAGACGCGGCCTCCGAACCCGGCCTTCTCGACGTAGGCGTTTTGGCACCGGGCCAGCGCCAGGGACCCGAGCCTGGCGGAGGCGGACACGACAAAGACCACGGTGGCGGCGTTCGGGGCGGTGTGGGGCCTCATGGAGGCGAAGACGCGCAGGGCCGTCGCGGGACGTCCGAGGGCGGCGAGGCCCGAGACGGCGGCGGTCCAGGAGACGACGTCCCTCTGCGGCATTCCGTCGAACACCCGCAGGGCGTGGTCGGCGGAGCTGCGTCGGGAGTAGACGGTGAGCAGGACGGTCTGCACGAAGGAGTCGGGCCGGAATCCGAGGAGGAGGGCGTGTGCGTGGAGCGACTTGGCGGCGGCGGCGGCGTTGAGCGGAGGCGGCGGAGGGAGGGGCGGTGCAAGAGGAGCTGGAGGCGGGGGTGCCGTTGGAACAACCGGTTACTCCGCACCCAACATGGGACCTCCTTCTCTCTTATAGAGGGGCAATTTAGTCCTTTCATTATCGTTGAACCAAAGCACATGGGTCGGACCAAAAATCCACTGTACTTTATATTATAGACTAGTGGATAATCCGTGCCATAATGGCACGGACACGAACCCAAGGTTGTAAAAATCGCTAGTCGGCCGCTAGTCGGGTCGTGGGGACTACGGATTAATCGGACTACTCGGGGACTAGTCGGATTAGTCGGTTTAGATTTTTTAATGAATATATATATATATATATATATATATATATATATATATATATATATGTTATAAAAATATTTTAAAAAATAATATGTTAATTGTTGAACTTTTAATTATCGCAGACTACGGTGCATTTTCTTATTCATTATTTTGCATAAATATCTATTTCGATAAATATTTAAATAATATGTTAACAACTTACTATTTTGCACGGAGAGTTACAGCCGCAGTAGCAAGCAAAAGCAAAAAAAAGTAACAAGCAAAAATAAAAAAAAAGCCACAACAACAGTAGCAAAGAGAGAACAAAGCAAAAGTAAAAATAAAAAAAGAGTAGGCTAGTCACTTTTTCAAAAATAGAAAAAGGCAGAACAAAGTAAAGAGTCGACGACGGCTGGCTTGACGTAGTCGACGGCAGCCCAGACTAGTACCAATTTAGCTAATTTTTGGATGGACCAGCCCCTAATCGAGTCGACGGTGGCCGACAAGTGACTAGTCGGGGACTAGCCCTAGTCGAGTCGGCGGCGGCCGACTAGCGACTAGTCGGCCGCCTAGAGGGATTTTTGCAACACTGCACGAGCCTTCTCGACGTAGGCGTGCAGGCACCGGACCAGCGCTAGGGAGTTCCGGACGGAGACGCGGCCTCCGAATCCGGCCTTCTCGACGCAGGCTTGCAGGCACCGGGACAGCGCGAGGGACCCGAGCCTGGCGGAGGTGGACACGCCAAAGACCACGGTGGCGACGTTCGGGGCGGCGTGGGGCCTCACGGAGGCGAAGACGTGCAGGGCCGTCGCGGGGCGTCCGAGGGCGGCGAGGCCCGAGACGGCGGCGGTCCAGGAGACGACGTCCCTATGCGGCATTCCGTCGAACACCCGCAGGGCGTGGTCGGCGGAGCCGCGTCGAGAGTAGGCGGTGAGCAGGACGGTCTGCACGAAGGGGTCAGGTCGAAATCCGAGGAGGAGGGCGTGTGCGTGGAGCGACCTGATGGCAGCGGCGGTGGTGTTGAGCAAGGAAGAGAATGAGTGGGAGACGGGAGAGACGCGACGGCAGAGCATTTGGTAGTAGATGGAGAGTGGGTCGGTGGAGATGGCGATGGCGGTGTTGAAGGAGAAGGGGTTGGGGTTGGTCATGGCGGAGAAGAGGGAGACGGCGAAGGAAAGGTCGACGTCGACGGCGCGGTGGAGGAGGCTGCTTGCGACGAAGGGATTGCGGAAGAGGCCGGCGACGACGGCGTGGGCGAGGATGGAACGGAGACGGCGGAGGGAGGGGCGGTGCAAGAGGAGCTGGAGACGGGGGTGCCGTTGGACCAACCGGTTGGTCCGCACCCAACATGGAACATCCTCCTCTCTTATAGAGAGGGACAATTTAGTCCTTTCATCATCGTTGAACAAAAGCACATGGGTCGGACCAAAAGCCCACTGTGCTTTATATTATAGATAACAGATTACAAAATGGTATATTCTGTCTTATCTTTCATGACTGAAGTAATACTGCTATACTACTTTCCAATAGGTTCAAGACTTCAACTCACATCCGAAGAACCCTATTTTAGTACACCTCAGCACCAGCATACGTGTCTTTTTATTATTCTTGATCTGCTTGACAACAATCCCCTGCACTTTTCCTTCTTTATGACCAACCTTTGGAATTAACAGTTGCTGAAATCAACCTGCATTATTATAAATCATCTTTGACACTAGTCACCTTTAGTTTTAGTTCATCATGACTTGAAATTAGCACTTGCTGAAATAAACTTCCATCTCAATTAGCACAGACATGTCTAACTTTATCTCAAAGCATGTGTAAACTGTTGTCTATGAATAGTTGCCTACGGTCATACACTAAACCATCCTTGTCCTAAGGAAGCTGCAAGTAATAACTCTAACTAGTAACTGTTCTTTTATGGAATGCAGATGTCTATTTATGCGAAAGGGGTTTCAGTGCTGATGCCTGGAAATGACATCCCTACCTTTATCGCTCATCCTGCTCCTGTCCCCTGCCCTCCCGAGCGGATCTCGTGGCCGCCTCACCAGAACATTCCCATCGGTGGCTCGTCATCGGTCTCAAGTTAGAACTCGCCAAAGCTTGTATCTTTTGTTAGTAGCACTTGGTTGGTTTCATTTATGCTGCCTAAAGATCCGACCCAGGCTCCCTTTTACGCCGTGTAACCCCCCAGTCTAATTTGACACTGTTGTGCCTTCCGTATATTCTAGAATTTGCCCATTTCAGATTCAGGCTGAAAGTTCCGGTTGTGCCTGAGTCGATACTGCTAATCATGAGAAGTGTCGCAATGTGTATAAATGGATACTCTTTTATGCTGTAGAATTGTGCTGCCCCTACTCCATTAGAGTAATTGGCGTGGTGGCTTATTATTGACTAGTGTTTCCTGACAACTTGGTATGTTTTCGGGATTTGTTTCCTCAGAAGCGGGAGGCCAATTTGCACTCTATATTTGCTTTATTCTGCTCAAGTCTTGAATGGTTTTATGTTAAAACATAATTAATTCTAGAAGTAGCAGATCATTCAAACAGCAGGTGAGATTTGTGGAAGAACTTTTGTAAATTGTAAGGTACGAACAATCAGTAGTACTGCAATTATACCAGTGCTTGATTCTTTATTGCTGGATATGGAGATTGGTTCTGAGATTTCTGAGAGCTAAAATGTCAGTACGTGTTTGGAAGTATTTCCAAGCATGTGCACATGAGATCCCAGTTTGACAGGAACTGAACAGTAGGAGATCCGGAAGGACATACTATTGTCTCGTCTGTCAAACTTATGTGCATCCGTCTATATAGATCCATTTTATTATGCTGCAGCTTTTATGACTCCATGTGGGCTTCTTATTTTCTTGAGGTAACTTAGGACCTGTTTGGTAAACCGTATTTGAAGGTGGGATTTGATTTTTTATGGGTTTGGAGAAAATTTAATAGAATCCTATGTTTCGTTGGAGATGGATTTGGATATGGAAAGTATGACAAAATCCAGAACTTGGATTTGGGAGGAAAAAATTAGTTATTCTTTAATAATTTTGTTAAAATATTTATTCTTTAATAATTTTGTTAAAAATTAGTTAATTAATAATTAAAAATATTTATAATCGTTAATTAAAATTATTAATCGTTAATTAAAAATTATTAATTATTAATTATAATTTATAATTTATAATTATTAATTATTAATCGTTATTTATTTAAAATTAACTAATTGTTAATTATTAATTTTATAATTAATAATAACTAATTGTTAATTATTAATTATTAATCGTTAATTATTAATTTTATAATTAATAATAACTATAATTAATTAATAGCTTAATTATTGATCATGACTATAATTTAGTTATTAATCATAAATCAAAATCCTATCTTTGGTTGGAGTTGGATTTGAACTTGGATTTTGAAATCCATGATTTGGATTTGGATTTAAATTTTGGATTTTCAAATCCAAATCCATTTACCAAACAAGTCCTTACACAAACTCAAATAGGAACTTACAATGTAGTCGTGACACGTGGCATGATTTTATTAATGGCCGTGTTTTTAAAATCTGGAAATTGCTGAGAAACCCAATTTCGGGGTGGACTTTTATGAAATGCCCACCCGCTGCATAAGTTTTATGAAATACCCAGAATTAAGTATTTTCACGTTAAATATTCCAAGATTCCCTTTTAGATGCCACCCGCTGGGAAATGCTATTTTTATAATACCGAAACTACCCCTCCGCGCGAATTGGTCATCTATATGTATTTGAATTCAAAAAACTCAGATCTGGATTGCGATTTTCGTCTTCTTCTTCTTCACGGGAAATCTGAATTCCATTGCTCTCATATTCAGCAGAGATCGCAAAAATCGTTCGTAGTTCGGTGTGTTTTTTTTCAGTCGAACTCAGATCATCGCTCGTCATCATCATCACCATCATCATCATCTTCATCGTGGAGACATTTGAAGTTTTTCGACGATTAGGTCAATTGTGGAGAGAAGATCTTTCTTCTTCTTTTCCATAAGAATTATCATCGTTTTGAAAGAAGAACGAAACTCTTTATTCATGAAAAAACTAAATTAACGTTTTAACACTGTAAATGACCATTCTCCGTGTAAACTAACACGGAGAATGCCATTCTCCGTTTTATTTAAAACGAAGAATGCCGTTCTCCGTGTTTCTAACACGGAGAATGACCATTCTCCTGCGTTTTAACACTGGAATGACCATTCTCCGTCTTAATTAGGACGGAGAATGACCATTCTCCGTCTTAATTAAGACGGAGAATGCCATTCTCCGTTTTATTTAACACGGAGAATGGCATTCTCCGTTTTATTTAACACGGAGAATGGCATTCTCCGTGTTTCTAACACGGAGAATGGTCATTCTCCTGCGTTTTAACACTGGTATGACCATTCTCCGTGATAAATTACACGGAGAATGGCATTCTCCGTGTAAATTAAGACGGAGAATGGTCATTCTCCGTTTAATTTAGCACGGAGAATGGCCATTCTCCGTTTTATTTAACACGGAGAATGGCATTCTCCGTGTTTCTAACACGGAGAATGGTCATTCTCCTGCGTTTTAACACTGGAATGACCATTCTCCGTGTTACTAACACGGAGAATGGTCATTCTCCGTGTAAATTAAGACGGAGAATGCCATTCTCCGTGTTACTAATACGGAGAATGACCACCCTCATGCGAAAATTAACATTTTTCGTGTTCTAAACGGAGAATGGCCATTCTCCTGCATTTTATTGTCAGCTGAAACTTTGGAGGGCCATAACTTTTGACTGGGAGGTCGAAACGAGGTCCCGTTTGTCGCAAAATGAGCGTATCGTCGAGGAGACTGAAAGTAACAGTTTCACAGTTAGACGGCCTTCCGAAATTTTAGAATCGCAAAAAAATGATGTTTGGACCTCCGTTTTAGCACTTTTGCCGTTCGTCCCGGTCTTTCCGAAATTTTCCGACGAGTTTTTAAAGATTTTTGAGGAGAAAACCTAGATTCGAAAGTGAGCAGCGTATGGAAGAAGATGGAGTATTGAAACGTTTTTTTTAAGAGCAGTTTTGTGGGTGTTTCCAATAAATTAAAAGGAAGGGCAAAAGGGTCATTTGGAACCCGCTTTGGATAAGTTTCTCTAATTCTGGACACGCGATGAAAGTTTTTTTAGCGGTGGATTTTACATAAAACTTTTTTAGTTTTTGGGCATTTCATAAATCTTCCCCTTTAAAATTAAGAAGTCGTGAGTTCCTACAGGATTTTTGTATTTTCTTCCGTTATAATCATGAATGCTTGTACTGAATAAGAGGGTTGATCGAATTGAGGGTGTACCGAGGGACCCTGAGTTGTCTTGTTTGTTTGCAGGACATGCATGTTCGAGTCACTTAAATAGTCTTTCTATATGCATCGACGTACTGAATCACTAAAATAGTCTTTCTATACACATGCTTCTTAAGATAATATAGTTCCTCTAAATCGTGAAAATTTATATAGGAACTTTTTGCAATTGTTGTTTACTTTCAAGAAAGTGTTTACTTGAGTTACTTTCAAGAAAGTGTTTACTTGAGCAATACCATTGCCGAGCGAGAAGAAATTATTCAACGAATCAGATTCACCATGAACTTTGATTCTCTTCCACTCGACGAGTCAGTGCATGACTCCCCCATCCACAAATCTCCAGGCCATATGGCTAGTATCCCCGTTAACCCAACAATAATAAAGTCATTGCAGGGTCTGCTGGCAGACCTTTGGGATCCGGTCTGGCTCGACTGAGACGTGCTGCCACTCGGTCGCAGCCTTGGGCTCAGCTGAGTGTGTGTTTTAAGCAAAAAAGTAAAATGTTTCTTACTTTTCTTCACGCTTCCTGATAGGTCATAATCCCCATCACCTCCCCCCCTCGTGATCTTCCCCTCCTCTTCTACACGGCAACATTCAATGCACTCTGTTCACTCCAAGTAATTATTATCATTTTCTTTCTTTCGGGGACATCGGAGGGGAGTAAACTCATATTTTGACCGAGTCGGTTAAGGGCCTCTTAGGACCGTGATAACTAACAAGAACGTTAATGTGAAGTATAAATGCGACTTTTTTTTGTTTCATGGAAGTAAAATGTATATATTTTTAGTTTGTTATAGTTATTGTCTCTGTTTGAACTACTTTCGTATTTGGATATTTAATACAAATTGGAGGTAGAAAAGTAAAAAAAAAAAAAAGTAAAAAAGTATTATAAAAATAACAAAAAATAATATATAACAAAATTTGTAATAATTTATTGAGATTGAAAATGAACTTTTTGTACGCAATCAGGGGCGGAGGTACACTTACACTGCACTGGGCTGTAGCCCAGTGCAAGTAAAAAAAAAAGCAATTTTTTTTTTCTAATGAAAGGAGGTGTAGCCCAGCCCAGGTTGCCAGCCCATTTCTCCACCTCCCCAGTCCAAGTTATTCTGTGGCTTTCAATCTCCTTTCAAAAAAAAAGAAAAAAAAAGATCACTACGGTTGCTCGCCTCCTCCTCCTCTCCAAGTCGATCGACACGCTGCAGTGGCACGGCTCCTCTCGTTCTCGGCTCTCCCAGCTTCCCTCTTCACCTCCTCCCCTCTCCTGGCTCTCCAGCCCGATCGGCAACCCGGGATCGGCGACCCGCGATCGGCCGGTACGCTATAGCGGTGCAGCCCGGATCTCCCAGACCCCCGCCTCTGGACCTTGGTAAAATCCTATCATCATCACTATTTACTATTTAATAGGTCTATCGATCTATGAAAAACGCCCCAATTTTGTAAAACCCTAACCCCCAATTTTTTGTATTTGATTTTGATCTTAATTCACTATTTAATAGGTCTTTGGAAGATAATGGAAAATCAAGAACACTATTTAATAGGGTTTGATCTCCATTTTGGTTTCTTTTCTGACAATTTCCTTGTTGTAATACTTGGTATTTCTGTGTCGATATAGTACACTTACTTTTTAGCATCAGCACTTGAGAAAGAGGCTAGCTAGAGATGTAAAACTCATGGAGATTCTCTCTATAACCTATTGTGTTTTTATATGTTTGCTTATATATGAAGTAGGTGGCAGCAGTTCTA
This sequence comes from Iris pallida, assembly GCA_029216955.1. Lineage (NCBI taxonomy): Eukaryota > Viridiplantae > Streptophyta > Magnoliopsida > Asparagales > Iridaceae > Iris > Iris pallida. Next base: position 19,287,196 of record JANAVB010032220.1, read on the forward strand.
TGCTTATGTTACATCTATTACTCAATTGGATATTTTTCTACCATTCCGAACTACTAGTTCATATGTTCACAATTAAATGGTCATTTTCTACCACGAGTATATGCTACTTTGAAGTTGACATTTTCATAGTTTCAATCAGTGGGCTGGAGTAGGGCTGGTGGGTTGCTCCTGAAGTTTTAAGTATCATATCACATGTGATGAAGATTACAAAGTACTATTCCATACATTCTCTTATTGATCTCAATGTTAATTATTCACTGCATATGATATTTTTCTTCGTACAAAGATGCACAATAACCTACCTTTTCTCCATTTTTTACTTCTCAAATTTTAATGCTTTGTACTTTTGGATGTTTGCTTTGTGTGTGACCTAGAACCATTTGAACATGTGTAGAACCTAAAGGGAAGTAATCTTGGGATGTCTTTTACTGATGTTGGGAGGGCACTTGGGGATAAGTGTAAGAAGATGACAATTATAACTTCTCTTTTGCAAGCATAAATGCCCATCTATTTTGGACCAAAGATCTCTTGATAAGTTTCTTCATCTGGTTTATAAGGTGTGTGTTGATAATGAATGAACCAAAATGATAAAAGATTATCAATCAATCTAGGAAGCTGTTTTAAAGTGGAGCACCATTTCTTAAGTTTATTGTTTATGACAGGTTTTGAATCATCGATTTTACAAAGTAAACTCTGTCGAATTTTTGGCATAAATTTAGTCTATTATCTAGCCCACCCTACTCTAAAATCCTGGTTCCGCCCCTGTACGCAATTATGACTTCAAAGAGACGGCAATCAACGTCGTTGATATCAACAATCTTAGTTCAAACAATTTCTTAAATTTTGAAGGATGCATTATTTTAATTTCCATGTTTTCTTTTTTTTAAAAAAGATAAATTTTTGCATCCTACATTTACTATTTGCATTCTACATTTACTGTTAATGGTTTTAAAACTCTAAAGAGAGTAAAAGAAGGGACTAGATGTGCCTTGTTGTTGCTTGTGGGAGGTCCTACTTTACTATGTTGCAAAATCTATTGAGGTGTTGATGGATGTAACTCATCATATAGATAAGATGATAGATGCATAGAGTTTTAAAAAATTAAGAAAAATCAAATTCGTCTCAAAGCAATAATTAAGAGTATTCTTTTGACTTGTTACAAGCACGTGCATTGAGAAGTCACGATGAATCTTTACATTCTGATAACCGTGTCAACGTCATAAAGTTGATAAGCCTTATGAATGTTGAGATTGATGATGATGTGTTATAGAAAGCCCCTTGAAATGCTAAGTATAACTCACCTAAATTCAAAAAGAGATTTTGAAAATTCTTGCTAATAAAGTGAGAGAACAAATTCGTACTGAAGTTGTGATGCCATGTTTTGTATTCTGATTGATGAAGTGAATAATGTTTCAAACAAAAAGAAGAATAATATTATTTTGAGATTTGTTGATGTTCATGGATTCTTGCGAGAATGATTTTTACAATTGTGCATATTTCAGATACTACAAACTCAACACTGAAGAAAGATATATCGGATGTCCCACTCGATGTGGATTGCGCATCCACGATTTGTGAGGTCAATGGAACGATGGAGGTAGTAAAATGGATGATGCATGAATGAATTAAAACCGTTATTTCTACATGATTTTCCATATGCATATTACGTGTACTGTTTTGTTCATCAATTACAACTTGCATTAGTTGCAGCGCTGTAGAGAATGAGGCTTCTATCTGGCTATTCTTTTCAAATTGACAAGCATTTTCAATTTTGTTAGTGCTTCTCCTAAATGATGTTGTGGGCTACAATTTGCTCAAGCTAATGATGATGAATGTATGATAGGTACAGGTGAACGTGACACTGGTATAGGTGCTAATCAGATGGGTACATTGCATAGAGATAGAATTACTCGTTGGAGCTCACATTTTGTTTCTATTTGCAACATAATAGATATGTATGGTGAAATGATTCATGTGCTTGAATGTATAGTCGATGAAGGATCTTCAAACTTTATTTACGAGGAAGCTGATGGTCCTTTAATAGTGATAAAGTCTTTCAGTTTTATGTTCATATTGTGTCTTATGCATAAAACTATGGGCATCACACACACACACACACACACACACACACACACACACACACACACACACACACACACATGCTTTGTCTAGAGTTGTAGCACAAATCTCTACATATTTTGAAAGCAATAGATTTAGTGTCCTTGATAAAATTATTGCTTCAGCCTCTGTGACAAGATGGTTTTTATATTCTCGTTAAGCAAGCGGAATGAGTTTGCATAAAGTATGATATTGATATACATGATATAAATACTAGCTACATAGGATGTTCACATTGCCATTGACAAGTAGATCAAATCACAATTTATCATCACTATCACTTAATTTGATATATTGAATGTTGTAATAGATCTTCAGTTGGAAGAGTTAAATAGAAAATTGAATGAACGGATGATGAAACTTCTTACTGTTAGCTCTACTTTGGATCCTACGAATAACTTTAAATCATTTGATGTTAGGATGTATTTGCACTTGCAAAGAAGTTTTATCCTGATAATTTCATCAAACAAGAAATGCATATTTGAAAACCAGTTCTAGCATTATGAAGTTGATGTACTTTACCACGTGAAGTTTCAGAATATAACCACCACTTCTATAATATATCGTGGGTTAGTTGAAACAAATAAGACATGTTGAGAACTAATAAGGAATTTAGTCCCACATTGGAAAAATGTAGTATGAAGAGGAGCTAGACTGCCTATAAGTAGTGGAGTAGCCAATCAATAAAAATACAATAATTATTCTCTACATGGTATCAGAGCCATAACCACAATTTTTTTTTTCCAACCCGTCCAAAGCCAACCCCCCTGCCCCGACGCCCCCCTGTCCCGACGCCCACTCCCCTGGCCCTGCCGCCGACGCCCCCTACCGCCGTCGACACCCCCTTGCTGCCCCCCCTCCGCCCTAAGCCGACGCCCCCTGCCCCCGACGCCCACCCCCTGTCCACCGTCGCCCCCCCTGCTGTCCTCGTCCCCCCCTTGCTGACCCCGACGCCCCCCCTCTCTCTTCCGAACACATCTGCGGCCGACCCCCCCCATAAACCCTAATTTGCGAGCGCGATTATGTGGACGATTATTCGAAGACGGATGGCTGTCAAATAATTTATTTGCACCTTCTGTTCCTAGATTACGTCCTCCGGAACTACAAATGCTTTATTTGTATTCCGTTCTCGATCTGCAAATTAGGATCTACATGCGTGCGCCAGTGTTGACCACATTAGCAGCACATTCGTAAGGTCTCTGTTGGAGACTTTATATAAAGACGAAGACGACGCAGCCGACGAAGACGACGACGACGACGAAGCCGACGAAGACGACGACGACGACGATGAATCACAGTTGAAGATGCCATGGATTCGATCAGTGGTAAACTGACAGCAGAAGAGATGAAGGCCTTGGTTGATGATATTTTATCAAAAAGATTAACAGAGGCAACCCCACGTGTGATCCATACTGATGTGGATCCGTCACCCTACAAAATGGGAAAGCTGGACAAGCTGGAGACGAAGTTGGAAGGCACGTCCAACTACTTGAAATAGTCACGGCAAGCACTACAGACGCTCAAGGGACGAGGTTTGGTTGGCTACGTCAATGGCCAAACCAAGGCGCCAGATGATCCCTCCTCAAAGGAGTTTGCTATTTGGGAAATTGTCAACAATGTTGTGGCTGGATGGTTGACAGCCTCCTTGACCGACCAGGTGTCGGGCAATGTAGAGGCAATGGAGGCTGCTGCTGATATATGGCAGACTTTGAAGGATATGTACTCAGGCTCCGGCAATCCTATGCAGGTATTCCAACTGCAGGATGACCTTGATAGGGTGGCCCAGGACGACCGTACCATCTCTGAGTACGCCGTACTGTTAAAAAAATACTGGTCTGATCTGGATCACTATGATCCTCTTGGGATGGAAGATGCACAAGTCGAACCAGCATTTGCGAAACATTTCCAAAAGTTTTTGGATTATATTTCACGACAACGGATGATGAAGTTCTTGAAGGGTCTTAACCCTGCGTTTGAGCATAGAAGAAATGTACTCCTAGCACAGCCCATGCTTCCAACCTTGGAAGAAGCCATAGCAGCCATGGCATAAGAAGAGGCTCGATTGAAATTGATGCCCAACAATGGCTCTTTACAGAGGGAGCAAGCCGCTGTTGACAAGTCTGCCCTTGCCGCCTTCAACATAGGACCGTTTACTATATTTAGTATCTTGTTTGAAATTCAGTGGATTACGATTTTGACCCGGATAGTACCCTTGGGATAACCCCTGAGGATCTCACTCTAATCTTACCTCGAAATCTGTTTTCGTTTATTTCTATTTGCTCTTCCTTAATTCGTTGTTGAAATTGATTTCTGATTCTCGTTGTTGATTTTGATCTTGCATCGTGATAAATTTTGTGGATTAAATTGTGATATATCATGATAAGGTAAACGTCTGCTTTATTTATGGAGTTTAGAATTTATCGCAGCTATATTAGCCGGTATGACAAAAATATAGGGCCTGATTTTGGGCATACTTATCCTAGATATGGAATTTAGATTTTCTCGCAGCCATACCGGTTGGCGTGGCGAGGATTCTAGATAACATGATTATAGGGTATATACCATAGTTATGACTCTATCGTTTATTGCATCTAAGCTTACTGGTGGGGCAAAAATTCTGGCAACATAATTTCAGGAAGACGTGTATGGTTATCAGATCATATCTCAACTTGGTTCACTTCGTTATGACCGAATGAGCAGGAATAGATTCTTATTATCATTCTTCTCCGTCTTGATTAACTCTGTTCTATCTACATCCACAACTAGGATTACAGGTTCTCTAGGACTCTCCAATAGGATTGCTTTCGCGTTGTTTTTGGACATAATTATTTTTGTGTTCCATCTTTCCTATGACTTGACTAAACTCTTCTTCGTTAACCTCTTGGGTAATTCTTCTCGTTATGCATCTCGTTGTCTTCAAACCATTCTTGGAGATATTTTGACAAACTTTTCTGTCTTGTTTGACCCTTTAACTTGTTTGGACACTATTATGGATTGCTTGATCCAGTCTTAGGCCTTGTTACCTTCTATTTGATAGATGACCGAAATAGTCAAACCTTGTTGACTGATCCTGTAGTATAACTATAAATGTATTGTGTGTTTGTGATAAGTACTTTTCCTAGGGATTGGTTAGATTAAGCTTATAGGACAAGTATGTGTGACTGACTATAGTAGACTTGAAAACCATTAAGAACGATTGTATTGATAGTATAATTTGATTATAGGGTATCTAAGATGGAGAAATAAGATATTATATTGTTATGACTATGGATTGAGGATTAGAATCTTGTGCTTAGCAGTTTGAGGATTTAGCATTTGTAGAATTTAGGTTGGTTATCTATAGCTAATTACATGTGATTAGAGGGTAGATCGATATGTGGAATGATATAGAATAAGTTAGAATGAGTTATCGTATTGCATACGAGATCGGAAAGATATCAGTTAAAAAGACAAGAAACGAGACAGAGACATATGTACATTGGTAACTAATAAATCGGGAGTTTTGAAATCGAGGATTTATATTCGGAGGACTTGTTGAGTAAAAAGAAGAAGGGTTTACGCCAAGAATAAGAATTGAACGTATGATTTCAAGGAGATGCTGTAGGAAAGGATTGACAACAAATGATGCAAAGGAACTGTGGATTGACAGAATAAGGATACTTAGGATGTGACAAGGAAATCAAGTATTTACACTTGAGGTTGGAAATATGGTTAAGGATCAAGCATTGTTTGCTTATGAACATACCCAGAGAATGACCTATAGTTTAGGGTAAACATAAATGTTTCATGTTAGTATGGAAGATTCTAAAGGATATATGACGTAGTTTATGATAGAAGGATTTTGTTGAACCTGAACCAAAAAGATTGTAAAGAGAAACGAAAGAGATGATTACAAGGGTAGCAGATTGAGTATCGTAGCCAGAGCAGCTACATATTATAGTTTGACCTATTGGATGATTTTTAATTTCGAGGACGAAATTCTTGTAAGGTGGGTAGGATGTAAGCCCCCTGAATTTCAGGATTTATTTTAAATTTTCTGAATGAATTATTTTTGATAAATATTTATTTAATTGTTTTGAACATTAATGTTTCTTTCCGTTACTTTGACTTCTGGAGCGTCAGGGATGCCAATTTCTATAAACTCTCTTTACGAGTTTTGTAGTAGACAAGATTATCTTCGTGTTGATATATCATGTCCCACTTAAACTCGTTCCCTTGTGCTCTTTTTGTATCGCGCAACTTCGGGTCAACTTAGACCAATTAATCGTTGAATAATTATTCCCACTTTTATCTTTGATCTTCGTTTGTACGTCACCGTGACTTTTAATTTAGGAGCACCAGACCAGTCGTTTTCTCAGAACCAACTCCTCATGAATGATCTACTCGAGACGCTCTTCACCCATGACCTTCGTGTCCCACTCAGACACTCCATTTTGTGCTCCATTTTCTTCGCACAACATTCGGGTCAATTTAGGCCGATTTATTTTCTACCGTAAAACCTGATTTATTTTCCAATTTAATTTCGGGACCCGACATCGATCCAACCTAGTCGACCGAAGTATGGACGTGGCCCATATGAAGCCTACTACCCACATTAAACTTGTGTCCCATTTATTGGAGTCCCCGCATATTATTTATTTACCCGTGATCATAAATACATATTTAATTTTATTATTTCACCCTGTCCGATTTCGATCCGACCCGGCTCGACCGAACCCGAACCATGCTACATATTGTTCTCCCATGGCTATCCAAATACCCCACTTAATTTTTCTCTTTTTTTCTATTTAAAAATATCTCCTCTCTCTTTACAAATATCCCATATATAAATATATATATATATACACACACACATATATATATAAATAAATATCTCACTCTCTCTCCCATAACAAACACACACACACACACACACCTCACCCCCTCCACCTCACAGCAGGAGCACCCCCCCTCTAAACCGACATCTCTCTCTCTCTCTCTCTCTCTTTTTCAAATATCTCTCACTCTCTCTCTTCCTATATTTATATTACACACATGCATACACCTCTCTCTTTCTCCTCTAAACCACTCACCACAAACAACACCACCACCACAGTCGACCTCCATCACCACCCTCACGTAAACCACCACCACCATGAGCAACACCACCACCTCCTCCTTCTCCTTCTCCTCCTCCTCCTCCATTCTCCAAACCATCACCAACATCACCATTACCATCATCATCATCCACCATTAACCACCTTCCTCCACCGTCCACCGCACGGCCACCACCTCCGGCCGCCGTGCCCGACCTAGCTCGCCCCCGCTCACAGCTGCAAACGCAGCAGCAGCAGCATGCAGCAGCTGCGGCGAACAGCAGCGCGCACGCACGCGCGCCCACGGGCCGCCATTGTGCGTCGTCGCGCCGCCGCACGGCACTGCCGCCACCGTGGCCGATCCCCCACCAACGCACGAGCCCCCGGCGACCTCCCCCAGGCCGCCACCTTCCTCCCCGGCGCGACGCATAGGCTATTCTTGCGTTTACGTCAAAATTTCGTCGGCGCACGCGAGTTTTGAACTCGGAAATAGCGCTCCGTTGCAGCAACTTCGTACATGTTTTCTGGTCAATCTGACCGTTGGATCGGCGAACTTATTATTCCGTCGCAATCTCGGTATATAGCACTTCACTCTCCTCAATTTTCGTCCGTTAATTTCGTCGTTTGATACCTCAAAACTGGCCACCAAATTGACATTTTAAATTGAACTATTTTTGGACAGTTTCGTGGAGCCGACTTCGTCAGCTCATAACTTCGTCGTCGCAGCTCCGGTTGGCGCACTACCAGTTCCTGTGTGCAGCTGGTATAACCCTCTTCCTGCCTCCTTTAAGTTTTATTTTATTATAAGCACGTTTGGTTGGTCGAATTCGACGCCAAAGTTGGCCGTCCGAATTCTTTAATTTGCACTTGTTAAATTCTATTTTTGAACCTGGGACTGCGGATTCAATTTCTGACACCACTAGTTTACTCGTGGCATCGTTTTAGCATGTTTTCATATAAAGTTTGCTTGATTTGGAGAACGTGGACCTTGGCACGCATTTCGGTGCAAAGTGGGTCCCACTTTCCGAGTCAACGGGTCACTTTGAGATCGGCTCATCGGAATCCAATTCCGGATATACCGTTGAGTTTGTATCATCATTCTGGACTCGTTGACATATAATTTGCTATATTTTGAAGACATTTGCTCCGGCACGCATTTCCGTGCAAACCAGATTCCAAATGTCCGCGTCAACGTATCATTTTGAGATCGGCACATCGGAATCCTATTTTAGACATATCATTGAGTTCGTATCATCATTCTGAACTCGTTGACATATAATTCGCTGAGTTTTGAAGACATTTGCTCCGGCACGCATTTCTGTGCAAACCGAATTCTAAATGTCCGCGTCAACGTGTCATTTTGAGATCGGCACATCAAAATCCTATTTCGGACATACCGTTGGGTTCATATCATCATTCTAGATTCGTGGACATATAATTTGCTAGGTTTTGTAAACTTCTATCCTGACACGTTTTTCGGTGCAAAGTGTGTCCAACGGCGGACATCATTTTGACCCAAAATTACTATTTTGTCCTTGTGTCCAAATTGGACTTATGGATAGGCTATCCCAGCTAATTTGACTGTTCTGGACACGTTGGTAATATTTATTTTATTATTCGACAACATCTGCAGATTTTGCTTATGTATCATCCTTAATTTGTAATTAATTATTTTTCCAGAAATTATTACTTTCTATTTTTGAATTTTTATATATATTTTAATTGCTGTAAAAATCTGAAAAAAATTGTATTTAAATACTATGTTAATTTAGCTAATTTATTATAATTTTTCCAGTATTTAATAAATAGTTTTGGTATTTTATAAAAATGGGAAAGCAGAACTCATTTTCAGGATACATGTGTTTGTAGATTTTTAATAAATATTTATGAAGATTTATAAATCCCAGAAAAATTAGTATAAATTTCTATAATTAACAAGGATCATTTTGGTACTTTATTTTATATATATTTCAGATTTTTGTCTATCTCAAAAATTATTGGAACATAGGGTACAGTTTGATTTATTTATTGAATAATTACGACTTGCGGGTTTTGTGTTGTTTTGAGTTATTGTAGTATTGGACCACCCCCTACACTAGTGTAAAGATCCTAGAAAATTAGTTTGGATATAGTGGCACTCCACATTGGACTTTTATGCTAGGTTCCCACTTGGCTAGTATCCAGTTAGGAGTCGTGTCTCACCACTAGTGAAATCTTGAACATAACTTAGAGGCTGAGTTTGTATATCATTATTGACAGGACACCGGTATCTATATCTTCGTACTAGTATTCTTGCTTTTCTCGAGGCAAGTACATCTACAAACTCATTTACTGTCTTTTAATGCTAGAATATGTATTAACCCTGTTAAAATACTGATCCTTGAGGTAGTAAGTTAAATCTTCACATGTTGTATTACTTTCAGTACCTACCATGCTTAGGACAGTTCTTATATCTTCACATCCTTCTTACTGGTTTCCAGTACATGTTTCACTATACTTTATACTGCTCTGAGTATTCACATGTTTATACTGCTCCCAGTACCTACCATGCTTATACTGCTCCCAGTATCTCTCACATGTTTTACTATTCTAGTACCTCTCACATGTTTTACTATTCTCGTATCTCTCATATGTTAGAATATGGGTTATGGGAAAACTGATAGTTGAGTACGTGATCATGCCCCCTTCTCCCGTACGTATGTACCGAGCAAGGTTGACATTTTATATGTATACCTTATCGTAGGCTTTATCTCAAAGCAGACTTGTGCGTATATACATCTATCGCCTTATCACTTGTACGGAAGTACATTTCATTATGTGCCCCCAGCACATTGTACATCTATTGACCGATCACGTACCTGCTGCAGTTTTAAATATTAGATATACATGTGTCACCTTGACAAATGTATTTTACCGTGATTCCAGTCATACCATGATTCCAGATATGCCATGTTCCCTATGTTACTATGATACTGTGATCCCAGTTGTACCATGAGGCCATGTTTACAGTATTTTCTATTTTATAGACTTATCACACCATGTTTCTTGTTGTACATCTCTTTCATTATATATTCAGTACTTTAGTTGTAGAGGTTGTACTTGCTCCCGTCCTGACAGGATAACGTTGTAGGTTCACTTTTCGAGAAGGAAATGCTATGTGATTCATACTATGGCACTGATTTTGAGGACCTGGCCTTAGCTCCAGAAGAGGCCCCAGCGGGGAACCTTGCTTAGTTATCTTTCTTGTGTTTTGAGACTTAGACTTTGTCTATACTTATATTTGGATACTGGACTTTGTCTCCAGTTAGATACTTTGGAAGTGTATTATCAAGTCTGTGTTTTTTTACCTTCGCTTATAGATGCTGTGTTGTAATGAACCTTTAATTGTAATTTTAGAACTGTTAGCAGCTTAGATCCTTTATTGTCTATTCTTAGAATCAGCTTACTACGCTTTAACCAAGCGTAGGCTGGACATGGCTCGGCCCGGCCCAACAATTTGGGTAACGGGTCGTGACATATTTTTTTGGCGGCCCATGCAGGTCCAGACTTAAGTTGTTTGGTTACGTTATTGTACCAAGCATGCCTGCAATTATGATCTAGGACAACTTGTTAACACTAGGACAACATCTAGAACACCTAGAGGATTTCTAGGATTGCAACATAGGAAAACTCGTTACAACATAGGACTGTTTACTATATTTAGTATCTTGTTTGAAATTCAGTGGATTACGATTTTGACCCGGATAGTACCCTTGGGATAACCCCTGAGGATCTCACTCTAATCTTACCTCGAAATCTGTTTATGTTTATTTCTATTTGCTCTTCCTTAATTCGTTGTTGAAATTGATTTCTGATTCTCGTTGTTGATTTTGATCTTGCATCGTGATAAATTTTGTGGATTAAATTGTGATATATCATGATAAGGTAAACGTCTGCTTTATTTATGGAGTTTAGAATTTATTGCAGCCATATTAGCCGGTATGACAAAAATATAGGACCTGATTTTGGGTATACTTATCCTAGATATGGAATTTAGATTTTCTCGCAGCCATACCGGTTGGCGTGGCGAGGATTCTAGATAACATGATTATAGGGTATATACCATAGTTATGACTCTATCGTTTATTGCATCTAAGCTTACTGGTGGGGCGAAAATTCTGGCAACATAATTTCAGGAAGACGTGTATGGTTATCAGATCATATCTCAACTTGGTTCACTTCGTTATGACCGAATGAGCAGGAATAAATTCTCATTATCATTCTTTTCCGTCTTGATTAACTCTGTTCTATCTACATCCACAACTAGGATTACAGGTTCTCTAGGACTCTCCAATATGATTACTTTCGCGTTGTTTTTGGACATAATTAGTTTTGTGTTCCATCTTTCCTATCACTTGACTAAACACTTCTTCGTTAACCTCTTGGGTAATTCTTCTCGTTATGCATCTCGTTGTCTTCATACCATTCTTGGATATATTTTGACAAACTTTTCTGTCTTGCTTGACCCTTTAACTTGTTTGGACACTATTATGGATTGCTTGACCTAGTCTTAGGCCTTGTTACCTTCTATTTGATAGGTGACCGAAATAGCCAAACCTTGTTGACTGATCCTGTAGTATAACTATAAATGTATTGTGTGTTTGTGATAAGTACTTTTCCTAGGGATTGGTTAGATTAAGCTTATAGGACAAGTATGGGTGACTGACTGTAGTAGACTTGGAAACCATTAAGAACGATTGTATTGATAGTATAATTTGATTATAGGATATCTAAGATAGAGAAATGAGATATTATATTGTTATGACTATGGATTGAGGATTAGAATCTTGTGCTTAGCAGTTTGAGGATTTAGCATTTGTAGAATTTTGGTTGGTTATCTATAGCTAATTACATGTGATTAGAGGGTAGATCGATATGTGGAATGATATAGAATAAGTTAGAATGAGTTATCGTATTGCATACGAGATCGAAAAGATATCAGTTAAAAAGACAAGAAACGAGACAGAGACATATGTACATTGGTAACTAATAAATCGAGAGTTTTGAAATCGAGGATTTATATTCGGAGGACTTGTTGAGTAAAAAGAAGAAGGGTCTACGCCAAGAATAAGAATTGAACGTATGATTTCAAGGAGATGCTGTTGGAAAGGATTGACAACAAATGATGCAAATGAACCGTGGTTTGACAGAATAAGGATACTTAGGATGTGATAAGGAAATCAAGTATTTGCACTTGAGGTTGGAAATATGGTTGAGGATCAAGCATTGTTTGCTTATGAACATACCCAGAGAATGACCTATAGTTTAGGGTATATATAAATGTTTCATGTTAGTATGGAAGATTCTAAAGGATATATGATGTAGTTTATCATAGAAGGATTTTGTTGAGCCTGAACCAAAAAGATTGTAAAGAGAAATGGAAGAGATGATTACAAGGGTAGCAGATTGAGTATCGTAGCCAGAGCAGCTACATGTTATAGTTTGACCTATTGGATGATTTTTAATTTCGAGGACGAAATTCTTGTAAGGTGGGTAGGATGTAAGCCCCCTGAATTTCAGGGTTTATTTTAAATTTTCTGAATGAATTATTTTCGATAAATATTTATTTAATTGTTTTGAACATTAATGTTCCTTCCCGTTACTTTGACTTCTGGAGCGTCAGGGATGCCAATCTCTGTAAACTCTCTTTACGAGTTTTGTAGTAGACAAGATTATCTTCGTGTTGATATATCATGTCTCACTTAAACTCGTTCCCTTGTGCTCTTTTTGTATCGCGCAACTTCGGGTCAACTTAGACCAATTAATCGTTGAATAATTATTCCCACTTTTATCTTTGATCTTCGTTTGTACGTCACCGTGGCTTTTAATTTAGGAGCACCAGACCAGTCGTTTTCTCAGAACCAACTCCTCATGAATGATCTACTCGAGACGCTCTTCATCCATGACCTTCGTGTCCCACTCAGACACTCCATTTTGTGCTCCATTTCCTTCGCACAACTTTCGGGTCAATTTAGGCCGATTTATTTTCTATCGTAAAACCTGATTTATTTTCCAATTTAATTTCGGGACCCGACATCGATCCAACCTAGTCGACCGAAGTATAGACGTGGCCCATATGAAGCCTACTACCCACATTAAACCTGTGTCCCATTTATTGGAGTTCCCGCATATTATTTATTTACCCGTGATCATAAATACATATTTAATTTTATTATTTCACCCTGTCCGATTTCGACCCGACCCGGCTCGACCGAACCCGAACCCAAGCTCCATATTGTTCTCCCATGACTATCCAAATACCCCACTTAATTTTCCTCTTTTTTCCTATTTAAAAATATCTCCTCTCTCTTTACAAATATCCCATATATAAATATATATATATACACACATATATATATATAAATAAATATCTCACTCTCTCTCCCATAACAAACACACACACACACACACACACACACACACACACACACCTCACCCCCTCCACCTCACAGCAGGAGCACCCTCCTCTAAACCGACATCTCTCTCTCTCTCTTTTTCAAATATCTCTCACTCTCTCTCTTTCTATATTTATATTACACACATGCATAAACCTCTCTCTTTCTCCTCTAAACCACTCACCACACACAACACCACCACCACAGCCGACCTCCATCACCACCCTCACGTACACCACCACCACCATGAGCAACACCACCACAATACCACCTCCTCCTTCTCCTTCTCCTCCTCCTTGTAGTGCCCCACTCCGCCTTAGCGGAACGCCGATTCAAACGGCAAGTACAACGACTCAAACGAGCCGTCGACCCGAAGAGTTGGCATCGACCTGATGAAGAATCGATGCAAGGCTTACATTGGCCCGTCAAGATGAATCCAGACTTAGACTTTCAAAGGCGCGCTCGGAGTACCGCTCGGCCGATGCGAACATCGCTAAGGTGGGTGGCTCCGATGAACCCGTCTGTGCTTAGCCTAGACACATAATAATACGGACACTATCACTGAAATCGCTAGGCGATAACACTACGCATGCTAATAAATGACCCAACGCACCTAACTAAGGGATTAATCCCATATTGTATGCTTGTATAGAATATGGAAAGAAACATGGAAAATACGAGAACTCTCGCACCGTGCTCCACGCTCGTGCTAAGGCACAAGCTTACGTTCAAGTCCCTTATGCGTTCAACAATAAAACAATGAATGGTTTACAACAATAAAACGGGAAGACTATCAACATAGTCGCTCCAAGTAGAGTTTAGCAACATTGAAAGGCTATGGGACCGATGGGTCGCCAAGGCGACTCCCGCACGAGGAGTTGTAAAATGTATGAATGAATGAATAAACGAATAAGTGAATGAATGAATCAACGAATGAAAGAATGAATACGTGAATGAATCGATGAACAAACGGACAAGTGAAAGAAATAAAAGAAAGAATGAATGAAAAATAAGAAAAGAAAGAATGGTTAGCGACAGGTGTGACGGGCACGTGCAACGGGGCTCGCTACCCGCGCTGCACGGACGCCAACCTGGTCGATAACGCATTATGGCTAAGGGTTAGCCTATGGCTCAAAGACAGTCGTTAAGTTAAAATGATAATAAAATATGAAATGGTCGTGGACGGCTCGTGCACGAGCGAAAAAGGGATTCCAAGGGCAACGAACGACGATTTTGTGGCCGGCCTAGGCGGAATCATGGCCTACGGGCGGACAGAATGTGCGGGCTTGGGCACATAACCAAACGTAGGGCCGGTTATTCAATAGTCTATCAAGGTGTACCAGCCATCACGCTTGATAGATGAGAATGCCACAGGAGAAAATGTCCAAAATGGCTGACATGCCAGCGACCGATGCATATAGATTTAAGTGGGCTTTGCTGGTGGCAATCCACGTGCAAGTCCTTGCATTGAAATCAAAGTAGTCTAAGTTAACTGAATGAAATGCCCTCTGAACAGACATTGAATGTAACACACAAATGACCAAAAGTACATCGTGCAAAGGAGTTAGAAAATACGCCTACGACGCGCTAGGACCCGAGGCAGGAACACGCCATTGGCACTAAATGTTTACGTGAATCATATTAAGTTGAAATATATGAATTGTTGACTAACTTGGTTTACATTGAACAGGGAAGGCCGGACGGTAAGTATGGGTAAGTTATGTATGAATTTTCATGCGACACTTGAAATTGGCAACACGAATAAGCTATGAAATATGCCATAAAATTGATCCTAAGGCAAGAGTAGAAAGACAATGAACGATAGAGATGCACAAAAGTAAATAGAACGTGTTTGGTAATGATAGCATTGTGGGCGAGCTAGCCTCCCCACCAGTGTATAACAATGTACTGATAACCTCACAGTCTGCTTGCAGGAAGCAGGAAACGTCGGCGGGTACGGAGCTTTCCTCGAACGTGCTAAGGCGCGGAGCTATCTCTGGAGCCTTGGATCGTTGCAAGGAGCTGGAGCACCATATACAGGACATAATGTATCGGAACATCGCCATGAATCATTCCATCTTGTAAGCCACTTGGCACGCCTTTTATGTTTCAGGGAGAGAGAGCTTGAGCGATTTGTAATATCGGCCTAGCGCCGCTTGTAAACTTCTTGGATATCAATAAAGAGTTTGAATTCGCTTCAATTTGTGTTCATTTACTTTCCGCTGCAAATGGGGACACTCTGTGCGACTCTGTGGCCTAGCTCAAATCGGCCGTTTCTGGACATAGCCTTGCACGGGCGCAACCTAGGCCCGTGCGGCATCACGCCTTAGCGAGGATGATCGCTCCTGTGGGAGCGGAGCGTGACAGATTGGTATCGGAGCACGGCTTCACGTCCTTGGACTTCATTTCAATTTTTTCAGTTTTGAAAGCTCGTTGAAACAAAAGAAGTGTACGCTCTCTCTCGTTGTGCCTTGGGATGTTCCATACAATAAGTCTAATATTTTCAAAAGCTCGTACAAGTACTCGGTTGAATGGATCGATAGGCGAAGGCCTTTGTGCCGAACCACGACGTACTTGAGTTGGAAGGAACCGATGCTAAGAGTTAGCAAAATGCAAGACGTGCTTGAATAACCTTACGCTGACAATAGCGAACGAGTACACGAGACCGAAGTATAGTTCGAACGGGATAGCTATACACACGGCCTTTTGGCTAAGTTGTGCCGTGTGTCGCGTACCTCGACTTCTGGTGCAATCGAGTTGCGAGCGATATCAAGTACCGCTCGGTCGGGAACGGAGATACACTTAGAGTGTATATCGATAGGAATGCTATCAAACTAACGCTTAGGCGTGCACGAAAGATTAGCTTGGATTTTGAGGATTAGTGTGAACGACTTAGTATGTCGAGGCGACGTGAGCGATTACGCTAGAGATTCGTCGAACGAATCTGAAGGATGTCTTAGCGCATGACGCGAACGTGATTGAGGACTAGATCGTATGGCTCGAACCCTGAGTGGTGTATGGACGTTATAAAAAATTGTTCGAGCGAGACTAAAGGATTTACGGATAGAACGAGTATGTCGGCAAGCGATGCGATCGCGCAAAGCCTTAAAACATGTCACGCTTAGTTGGCCGTGACTTCTAAAGTCCCGAACGAGATGTCGCTGGACAACTTGTCAACGGGCAACGCGAGTTAGAAAATAGTTCGGAACGATGAATGAAAATGAATGGTCTTGATCGAGGAAACTTAGAGGATCGCGCGTACGATTTCGGATTGATTCAAATGAAATTGTGGAATATCCAACTCGGACAACAGCATCAACGCACGACTCAAAATTGGTTGCAAAGGAAGATCGTCAGGTTACGCATATCGTCGATGGTATTGAGGCATATCAAAGATCGATATACGATAACTCGGGGGTACTCTGACTCGGCGAATGACGATCGTGCAAATGTCATTGTTCCGTTTGATGCTATACTTGGGATGTTAAAAATGTGTCGAGGAAAAGATAGACTTGGCTCGAGAATTTTTTAGTTGAACACATGACGGTCATACTATCGAATTGATTTGGCTTGGATGAAAATGAGAATGCTTGGATTTGCTTCGTTGACAACCACAACGTTGACGTTCTTGTCTTATGTGAGCGCAACTCTAGCCTCGCACATGCGTCATGCCGGATTTGGGATGATCACTCCGCGTGAGCGCTGATATGGTGATTCATACAGCGGGAGTGATTAAACTTGGATGGCGTGGCAATCTGATTGCTTTGACTTGTGGTTTGATGCGAAGATGGACTCGAGATTGAATTTGTGTGCTTGAAGAGTTGAACTTGAGGATCGAGTAGGTCCAATCCGCGTATCGAAAATGGGTTAGTCTAAAACTCAAACAAGAGTTACGCCCCGATGAGAATGATTATTCTGCGGGAGCGTTGCATGGTGATTCATGAACCGCCGTGGATAATCGAACTCGCATAAGATTGGGGCACAATGTATTGTCGAGCTGGATGACCTCGTAATCGAATACATGAATTGGTTAGAACTGGTGATTGAACAGAATTGAATATGTGCAACGTAAGTCTTGATGCGAATTAGGTGATCATGCTCGATGTTTAAAAATCTGAGTGACGCGAGCTTGGGTAGAAACTCCCGTACAAACGAACAAATGGTTTGACCATAGGATTTGGGGCGAGCGTCGTGCAACGACCTTGTACGATGAGCCACGGACTTGACGTGTAACTATGACCTTGTGAGCTGATCTAGCGGATAGGCGGACGATCCTATGCCGAGTGATTGAACCTGTACGATGGCATTTACAGTATCGTCTGGACGGACGATAGACTTGGAAAAACGAGACTTAGAATAGGACGGGGAACTGGGAGTGTGCGTGAACGACGACGAGATTGGCCCCAAACGAAGAGAATGATAGGGATGGATGATGCGCAAGTAAAAGTTGGGATAACAAATTGAATCGTTGGTAGGAAGAAATACTTGATGATGGGGCAATACTTGGTTTTGAATCGGACGGAAATTACTTAGGCTTGGTCGACCCCGCTAAGAAGAAATCATACTGAATTCGTGGACAATAACGCTTGAGAAGCGAATCGAATTATCTCGAGGACCGAGATAAACGATATGTGATACACACATGAGTTCGGTTTTAAATCGAAGTTAGCAAAGTGATCAGCAAATCGAAACTATCACGAGTAGCTTGTCCGACTTCGCTAGTCGCTAAGCATGGTTGAATTGCACGTATTCGGGGACGCCTTGAATGTGTGCACGATCCAAACTCAGCGATATGATGAACTCGAATGCAGCTGCAAGTGGGTGTTGAGATGCACATGAACGAATAAGTGAGTTTGCCTCAGCCTACGACTTCGTATTTGACGAATTACAACGCACCTCGTGTGACCGTTTCAGTCCCATGATATATCGAAAAAGCAACCGATTCGAAAAAACACTTAAATTGAATAAGTGCCATCAACTCTAAAATGAATGAAAAGTTATCCAATAAAAATCGACCAAACGTATGCGACACGGAACTTGGAAAGGTACCGAGCATGGTTCGATGCCATCGAACGATAGAGCCGTTCGATAGAATTGTCTATGAAACACGATGACATGAGTTAAGGAATGGTAGGATGACCTGCACTCATGAAGTCTCGAGGACGTGACTTGTTTTGAGTGGTGTATTATGTAGTGCCCGCTCCGCCTTAGCAGAACGCCGATTCAAACGGCAAGTACAACGACTCAAACGAGCCGTCGACCCGAAGAGTTGGCATCGACCTGATGAAGAATCGATGCAAGGCTTACATTGGCCCGTCAAGATGAATCCAGACTTAGAATTTCAAAGGCGCGCTCGGAGTACCGCTCGGCCGATGCGAACATCGCTAAGGTGGGTGGCTCCGATGAACCCGTCTGTGCTTAGCCTAGACACATAATAATACGGACACTATCACTGAAATCGCTAGACGATAACACTACGCATGCTAATGAATGACCCAACGCACCTAACTAAGTGATTAATCCCATCTTGTATGCTTTTATAGAATATGGAAAAAAATATGGAAAATACGCGAACTCTTGCACCGCGCTCCACGCTCGTGCTAAGGCACAAGCTTACGTTCAAGTCCCTTATGCATTCAACACTGAAACAATGAATGGTTTACAACAATGAAATGGGAAGACTATCAACATAGTCGCTCCAAGTAGAGTTTAGCAACATTGAAAGGCTATGGGACCGATGGGTCGCCAAGGCGACTCTCGCACGAGGAGTTACAAAATGTATGAATGAATGAATGAACGAATAAGTGAATGAATGAATCAACGAATGAAAGAATGAATACGTGAATGAATCGATGAACAAACGGACAAGTGAAAGAAAGAAAAGAAAGAATGAATGAAAGATAAGAAAAGAAAGAACGGTTAGCGACAGGTGTGACGGACACGTGCAACGGGGCTCGCTACCCGGGCTGCACGGACGCCAACCTGGTCGATAACGCATTATGGCTAAGTGTTAGCCTATGGCTCAAAGACAGCCGTTAAGTTAAAATGACAATAAAATACGAAATGGTCGTGGACGGCTCGTGCACGAGCGAAAAAGGGATTCCAAGGGCAACGAACGACGATTTCGTGGCCGGCCTAGGCGGAATCATGGCCTACGGGCGGACAGAATGTGCGAGCTTGGGCACATAACCAAACGTAGGGCCGATTATTCAATAGTCTATCAAGGTGTACCAGCCATCACGCTTGATATATGAGAATGCCACAGGGGAAAATGTCCAAAATGGCTGACATGCCAGCGACCGATGCATATAGATTTAAGTGGGCTTTGCTGGTGGCAATCCACGTGCAAGTCCTTGCATTGAAATCAAAGTAGTCTAAGTTAACTGAATGAAATGCCCTCTGAATAGACATTGAATGTAACACACAAATGACCAAAAGTACATCGTGCAAAGGAGTTAGAAAACACGCCTACGACGCGCTAGGACCCGAGGCAGGAATACGCCATTGGCACTAAATATTTACGTGAATCATGTTAAGTTGAAATATATGAATTGTTGACTAACTTGGTTTACATTGAACAGGGAAGACCAGACGGTAAGTATGGGTAAGTTATGTATGAATTTCCATGCGACACTTGAAATTGGCAACACGAATAGGCTATAGAATATGCCATGAAATTGATCCTAAGGCAAGAGTAGAAAGACAATGAACGATAGAGATGCACAAAAGTAAATAGAACGTGTTTGGTAATGATAGCATTGTGGGCGAGCTAGCCTCCCCACCAGTGCATAACAATGTACTGATAACCCCATAGTCTGCTTGCAGGAAGCATGAAACGTCGGCGGGTGCGGAGCTTTCCTCGAACGTGCTAAGGCGCGGAGCTATCTCTGGAGCCTTGGAGCGTTACAAGGAGCTGGAGCACCATATACAGGACATAATGTATCGGAATATCGCCATGAATCATTCCATCTTGTAAGCCACTTGGCACGTCTTTTATGTTTCAGAGAGAGAGAGCTTGAGCGATTTGTAATATCGGCCTAGCGCCGCTTGTAAACTTCTTGGATATCAATAAAGAGTTTGAATTCGCTTCAATTTGTGTTCATTTACTTTCCGCTGCAAATGGGGACACTCTGTGCGACTCTGTGGCCTAGCTCAAATCGGCCGTTTCTGGACATAGCCTTGCACGGGCGCAACCTAGGCCCGTGCGGCATCACGCCTTAGCGAGGACGATCGCTCCTGCGGGAGCGTGGTGTGACAGATTGGTATCAGAGCACGGCTTCACGTCCTTGGACTTTATTTCAATTTTCTCAGTTTTGAAAGCTCGTTGAAACAAAAGAAGTGTACGCTCTCTCTCATTGTGCCTTGGGATGTTCCATACAATAAGTCTAATATTTTCAAAAGCTCGTACAAGTACTCGGTTGAATGGATCGATAGGCGAAGGCCTTTGTGCCGAACCACGACGTACTTGAGTTGGAAGGAACCGATGCTAAGAGTTAGCAAAATGCAATACGTGCTTGAATAACCTTACGCTGACAATAGCGAACGAGTACACGAGACCGAAGTATAGTTCGAACGGGATAGCTATGCACACGGCCTTTTGGCTAAGTTGTGCCGTGTGTCGCACAGGGGGATGTGGGGACATAATGCGCCCAAGGGGTAGGAGCAAGGGGTACTATGGCCAACTAGTGGCATTAGCCAAGTTGCGCCAGGGTAACAGGTTGCGCCAAGGCAAGTAGGGTCAAGTCCAGTTGCGCCTGAACATCAGGTTGCGCCTAGGCACTAGGGGTGCCAATCACTAAAATGCACAAGGACGGGTCAAGTTGCGCCAGGAAGAGTCAGGCCAAGTTATGTTGCGCCAGGCACTAGACTGTGCGAGGCTAGGTTGCGCCTGAGTCAGGTTGCGCCTGAGTCAGGTTGCGCATGAGTCAGACTGCGCACGAGGTCAGACTGTGCACGAGTCAGACTGCGTACGAGTCAGACTGCGCACGAGGTCAGACTGCGCACGAGGTCAGACTGCGCACGAGTCAGACTGCGCACGAGGTCAGACTGCGCACGAGTCAGACTGCGCACGAGTCAGACTGCACACGAGTCAGACTGCGCACGAGTCAGACTGCGCTGTACTAAAAAGCGCGCGCAACTCAGTGGCGTAAGCTAAAAAGCTCGCGCACACTGCTCACTGTCTTCTCCAAATCAGCAAGAACTCCATGGTTGTACCCATAGTATCAAAAGTCTATAACTTGGTCAAAATAAGTCCAAATCCAACTTTCAAATGGTCAAAATTGGGTAGAATGAAATTCTCTACAACATGGAACCATCAAAGCTTAAAAACAAAAAAGTTTGATAGATCAAAACTACCAAAATTCGAAAATGACTACTTTCTAGATCTACAAAAATTAAAGCCTCAAAATAGAAAATGATAAGTTCTAATGTGTCTTAGAAACATGAGGAGAAGCTAATGGAACAATAAAAATGGGTTCTCTTGTGGAAGCAAGTTGTACTTGCCTAAGGGGTGTTCTTGGTTGGTGGTGGGTTTAATGGAGAAGGAAGAAGAGTTAATGAGAAAGTGGAGGAGAGAGAAAAGTTAGGTGGGTTATAAAGGGGATGGTGGTGGGTTTAACATGATGAACCAAAGAATAAACCAAGCCAACCCAAAATAAACCAAGTTAAACCATTACATGCCATGATGAACCTAATCAAGATTAAACTGAAATTAGCTAGCCAGGCAGGAAAATAAAAATACATGTCAGAATTCCGTATACGTATACTGGAAATACGTAGAACGGAAAACGGGGGTGACACAAGTACATCTACAAACTCATTTACTATCTTTTAATGCTAGAACATGTATTAACCCTGTTAAAATACTGATCCTTGAGGTATTAAGTTAAATCTTCACATGTTGTATTACTTTCAGTACCTGCCATGCTTAGGACAGTTCTTATATCTTCACATCATTCTTACTGGTTTTCAGTACATGTTTTACTATACTTTATACTGCTCTGAGTATTCACATGTTTATACTGCTCCCAGTACCTACCATGCTTATACTGCTCCCAGTATCTCTCACATGTTTTACTGTTCTAGTACCTCTCACATGTTTTACTGTTCTCGTATCTCTCATATGTTAGAATATGGGTTATAGAGAAACTGATAGTTGAGTACGTGATCGTGCCCCCTTCTCCCGTACGTATGTACCGAGCAAGGTTGACATTTTATATGTATACCTTGTCGTAGGCTTTATCTCAAAGTGAATTTGTGCGTATGTACATCTATCGCCTTATCACTTGTACGAAAGTACATTTCATTATGTGCCTCCAACACATTGTACATCTATTGACCGATCACGTACCTGCTCCAGTTTTAAATATTAGATATACATGTGTCACCTTGACAAATGTATTTTACCGTGATTCCAGTCATACCATGATTCCAGTCATACCGTGATTCCAGATATGCCATGTTCCCTATGTTACTATGATACTGTGATCCCAGTTGTACCATGAGGCCATGTTTCCAGTATTTTTTGTTTTATAGACTTATCACACCATGTTTCTTGTTGTACATCTCTTTTATTATATATTCAGTACTTTAGTTGTAGAGGTTGTACTTGCTCCCATCCTGACAGGATAACGTTGTAGGTTCACTTTTCGAGAAGGAAATGCTATGTGATTCATACCATGGCACTGATTTTGAGGACCTGGCCTTAGCTCCAGAAGAGGCCCCAGCGGGGAACCTTGCTTAGTTATCTTTCTTGTGTTTTGAGACTTAGACTTTGTCTATACTTATATTTGGATACTGGACTGTCTCCAGTTAGATACTTTGGAAGTGTATTATTAAGTCTGTGCTTGTTTACCTTCGCTTATAGATGCTGTATTGTAATGAACCTTTAATTGTGATTTTAGAACTGTTAGCAGCTTAGATCCTTTATTGTCTATTCTTAGAATCAGCTTACTACGCTTTAACCAAGCGTAGGCTGGACATGGCTCAGCCCGACCCAATAATTTGGGTAACGGGTCATGACAGTTATGCTGGAAGAAGGGAAAATTATTCTGGCGGCCACAAAGCAAATCTGACGAAAGAAGGAGGCGAACATCACCTGGCTGAGTTAACCCCTCTTGAGAAGGAGTTCGTCGCGAGGTTACGCAGCACGAAGCTGGGTTCGAATGGCAGTCATGGGGCGTCATCTTCCTCGGGGGATCACATCACTTGCTTTGCCCAGACCAGCACAAGTATTCCTGCGCGTGCTCTTGCGGCAGCTGTCCACCAACCAGGTTGGATTATGGACTCTGGGGCATCTCGTCGTGTTACGGGATCCCGCGATGAGTTCCAGGACTATACTCACCTACTGACGCCGGAGAGCATTCAGACTGCTGATGGTAACTCCCGCCCTGTCATGGATAAAGGCACTGTCGCATGCACCCCTTCTCTCACTCTCACCAATGTGTTACATGCTCCATCTTTTCCTGTCAATCTTCTTTCTATTAGTGCCATTATTCTTGATCTTAACTGTACAGTTTCCTTTGACATTCCTACGGTGACTTTTCAGGAGAAGGGGACAGGACGACGACTAAGGACTGGCATATGGCATAAGGGGCTATGGTACTTGGACATGACTGGACTGGACAACGCATTGGTATCTCTGGTAGCAGACACACCACCTGAAGATTCACGGCGCAGTATAGAAGATGAATTGCTACTCCACCACCAGCGTGTCGGTCATTCTTCTTTTAAAATTATTAGTCGAATGTATCCATCCTTATACCAAAGGGCTAACAAAAAGAAGTTATTTTGTAATGCATGTGAGTTGGGTAAACATACCTGAAGGACGTATGTGAGTTCAGGACATCGAAGTTCAGCTGCATTTGATATGATACATTCGGACGTATGGGGCCCTTGTCCTACAATCGGTATTAACGGTTTTCGATGGTTCGTCACTTTTATTGATTGTCATACTCGCGTGATATGGGTCTATCTTATGAAGAATAAAAGTGACATCTTTGAGGCATTTCGCGACTTTCATCGTCGGGTAGAAGCACAATATGGTACTAAAATTAAGTGCTTACGGTCTGACAATGGGAAGGAGTATACAAATAAGCAGGTTGCTGAGTATTTATCCACTCATAGAATACTACACCAAACTTCATGTGCCTACACACCGGCACAAAATGGTGTGGCCGAACGAAAGAACAGACACCTGCTGGAGGTCGCACGGACGATGGTGCTGGCTATGAATGTCCCGAAATACTTATGGGGGCAGGCGGTGTTAATGGCCTCTTATCTCATCAACAGAATGCCATCTCAGGTATTGGACTGGAAGACACCGTTGGAGATTCTTACTGGTGCAACCACGTACACTGTTCCACCGAAAGTATTTGGATGTGTATGTTTTGTCCAAGATAAAAGGCCAGACGTTGGCAAACTGGATCCTAGAGCAGTTAAATGTGTCTTTGTCGGGTACACGGCAACTCAGAAGGGATACGCATGTTGGAGCCCAGTTGAGCGGAAGATGTTTGTAAGCATGGACGTTACATTCAGAGAACTGGAACTATATTATGCTTCGGATGACGGTTCGGCGTTTGGAGACACACCTAACACAGAGGGTGTTAGATGTGAGGGGGAGAAAATAAGCCCATATGTGGTAGTCGGATCGGTCCCATGTCCGGTCGTGGAAAACTAGACGAAAGGGGGAGAAAGCAGTGACTCCGATACAGAAGATGAAGAAGATACAGAAGATACATATGTTAAACAAGGAGAGCAGCAGACAATGGAAAAGGAGCTCCAAGTCTACAGAAGGAGACAGCAGAAGTCCAGTACTGTGCCTGTACCGTGCCCTGTGCCTACTGTACCAAGTCCCTTGTCTACTTCTGCTCCAACTCTTGAAGATGTTGCCCCCGCACAGAATCAATCTGATTCTGATGCGGATCTCTCTGACTCTGATGGTATGATCTCTCCACCATCTATTGCTCCCTTCAGGAGATCATCTTCTCGCATCAATGCGGGTAAGGCTCCTAGTCGTTTTGATGATTATGAACATGATATTGCCAACTACCTGTCTTATTCTAACATTTCTTCGAATTATCGAGCCTTCAATGCATCATTAGACTCTACTATGTTGCCCAAAAGTTTGCAGGAAGCAAAGAAAGATCCAAGGTGGAAAGCTGCAATGATGGAAGAACTTGGAGCACTGGAGAAAAATAAGACGTAGGAGCTGGTTCCATTACCCAAAGGGAAGAAAATTGTGTGATGCAAATGGGTGTACACAGTAAAGGAGACGTCAGAAGGAATGGTGGAACGAAACAAGGCGAGATTGGTTGCAAAGGGATACACACAATCATATGTCATCGACTATGATGAGACATTTGCTCCAGTAGCGAAAATAAGCACCGTAAGAACTCTGGTCTCCATTGCAGCAAACTATGGGTGGAAGCTATACCAATTAGATGTGAAGAATGCCTTTCTCCATGGGAACCTACAAGAAGAAGTGTACATGAAACTCCCGCCAGGGTGCTACGTTACAGAATCAGACGGAGGGACGTCACATGGAAAAGTGTACAAACTAAAGAAGTCGCTATATGGGCTCAAGCAATCTCCTCGAGCCTGGTTTGACAGATTCAGAAAGGCTGTTACAGGCATGGTATCACCCCCAGTTCTCGAATTAGGGGTATTTTTATCATTTTCCAAGTTTTATAATTTTTGGGAATTTTATTTGATTTTATAGGATTTTTAGGGATTTGGTTGTTTGAGTTTGAATTTTATCCAATTTGGACTTAAGTTGGAGACCCGGGTAGTCTGGACACTAGTGGGACCCACATACTAGTTGGGCTTGGCCCACATGCCATCCTAACTAGGCTAGAAACCATAAATTATACTCCCATGGCTTAACTAGTCATTTAGAGGCTTAATTAGTCATTTTGAAGTTAAACCAAACCAAACCGAACCAAACCAAATCCAAACCAAACCAAACCAAGTCTAATGGGTGTGGAGGCCTAATGGGTCTCTACCCAAACCCATTTGGGACCCCCTATGGCCGGCCACATATAGGCCATTCCCCCTCCCTTTTACTTCACTCCTAAGTCATCTCTCTCTCTCTTCATTTCATTCTTTTTTTCAAATCCCCTTTTCTTCAAGGATCTACATTAGGTATGTTCATTAAACCCTCATAAATTTCTCATTTACATTTATTCCTTCACAATAAGTGTAGAGGAGACCATTCTCTAAGAGTTGACCATAGCTTTTATAGGTTTCCCTAAAGCCTAGTTTAAGAATTTTATTAGGGGTTTTTCCCTTTTAAGAGATATATATAGAGTATATATATATATGTATTTGTGTGTGTAGAGGAGAGTGGTGGTGGTGGTGGGGTCATGAGAGTGTGTGTTTGAGTGAGTGTGTGTGTTAGAGGATGGGATTAGTGAAGGGAGTAATGTATTGATAGTGGGTTTTACATATATATAGAGTATATATATGTGTATGTATATATATATATATATATATATATATATATATATATAGATAGATAGCTAGATACTTAGATAGATATATATAGATATATATAGAGAGAGGGGAAGAAGTAGAAGAAGTAGGAGAAGAAGAAGGAAAATAAGAAGAACAGCAGCAGCAGTAGACTGCAGTAGCAGCAGCAGCTTAAGCAGTAGCAGCAGCAGCTTAAGCAATAGCAGCAACAGCTTTAGCAATAGCAGCAGCAGCAGTTAGCAAGAGCAGCAGTAGCAGTAGCATAGGCAGGAGAAGGAGAAAGAAAAGGAAAGGAAAAAGGAAGAAGAAGGAGAAGGAAAAAGGAAGGAGAAGGTGAAGGAAAGGAAAAAGGAAGGAGAAGGAGAAGGAAAAAGGAAGGAGAAGGAGAAGGAGAAGGAGAAAGGAAGGAGAAGGAGAAGGGAAGGAAAAGAAGGAAGGAGAAGGAGAAGGAGAAGGAGAAGGAGAAGGGAAAGAAGAGTGGTAGTGTAGGATTGGAAATTTATCCAAATCCTAGAGAATGAGGTATCTAGGATACCAATTTGGTATCGGAATACTAGAGTTACTAGGATACGGGGTAGGGAATGTAGAAAATCAAATCGGAGTGAGTCGGAATTTAGTAAAAGGGGGATTTCGAGTTCCGAGTGTCGGAACACGTCCAAAATTGGATGAGACTTAGATAATGTGAATTAGATTTTGTGGGTAGGCTCCCGGGTTGAAATCGGGGTTCGTATGGGATTAGGAGGATGGTATCGCACGATATCATTGAATATCTCGCGATACTCAAGATAACCGGTAAATCGACAACATATGCCGTAAGATGGACTGGATGTCCACTCTACCTAGGAAGCTTGGTAGGTAATGATAGTGTAGGCTAGTATCCTACTACCCTAGGAAGCACGGGTCGAAATACCAAGCGTAGGTAGGCTAACTTGGTATTGGGCTAGGTTAGAAATTTACCTTTGTAAAGGGTAAATTTAAGGTATTGGCCTACGGTCAAGATATGGGTTTCGGAGTTCAAGATGGACTTGGATATGGTTTGTAAGGGTTAGAAATGGTTAGAAATAGTCGCCTTGACCTAGTCTTGACCTTGGTTGACCATGGTTGACTTTTTAGACCAAAAGTCAACCATGGGTCAACACTTTACCCAATTTAGTCCCAAATTCCATTAGAGTTGAACAGTTGACCAAAAGTCAACTGTTAGTCACCATTGACCTAAAGTTGACCAGTTGACCAAAAGTCAACTGTAAGTCAACTGTTGACTTAAATCGACCTAGTTTAATTCCGTTTGACTTGCATTGACCCAGTTTGACCTGGTTAGGCCTAATATGACTTTGGTTAACCCTGTACAATCTAGTTTGACGTGTCTTGACCTAGAATGACTTAATAGGATTTAAATTTGATTTGACTTTACTTTCTAAACATAGTATTGATACGTCTTGTTATCTATAGGTCCTCGAGGTGCTGCATTGGATCCAGTTTACATATTATATCATATCACAGGCGAGTGCATTCTCTGATAACTTTTTCCAGTTTATGATAATTGTTATGATTCATGTACTTAGTGTATATATACTTATTCCTGACACATGGTTCTCACGGATTGGTATTCCTGGATCTTGACAAGAGATGTTACTCCTTGTTAGCTTGGGATGTTGTAATGCCTGTTGTTCGTATTACATATCTCGGTATACGTGTACGTATTTAGACCCGTACTGCATGTCTCCCTGCTTGATTTATTTTGGCATTTCATTGATTGGTTTATCTTGGTTCGGTTCGGTTTGTTTGGCTTGGTTCAGTTTTGCTTGATTTTATGTGAACCAAACCACTCCTACCTACCACCACCCTCTTCATTAAATATCCCACTCCCCTTTCTCTCTCTTTATTAATCTTCTTCTTCCTCTATTAACTTCTCCACCAACCTGAGAGAGTGGAGAGCTTAGGCAAGTGCATCTTGCTTCATGGAGGAAGTCCATTTTTATTGTTCCATTGTCTTCCTCATGTGTTTCTAACCCACTTTAGTACTTAGCATTTTTTATTTCTATGGTTAATTTTTTGTAGATCTAGTTTTGTGGTATTTTCAGTTTTTATGAGTTTTGATCTATCAAACTTGCATATTTTGCTAGTTGACAGTTCCATGTTGTAGAGAATTTTATTCTGCCCCTTTTTGACCTATAGAAGCTCGGATTTGGACATTGGATGATAGAATTATGGAGCTTGGAAGCATGGCTTCATGGTGTTCTTTTTCTCGAAAATTGGAGAAGAAGAACAGTACTTGACCGCATGACTATTTCATGCGGCAAGTGTTCTTCCCTGCCGCATGGACAAGTCAGCCGCATAGGGCTATTCCTAATGAGCCGCATGGCTTTATATGTAAGTGTATTATTTAATCTCCTTTACAATTGTTGGCCGCACCTTAGCATTTAATGTATGTATATGGGAACAAGGTTGCATCAGCACATGGGAGCAAGACTTAGACTTAGCATTTAATGCTTGGCCACGTTATCATGGCTTAGCATTTAATGCTTGCGTCACTTAGCTGCAGTTGCAAGCTTGCTTGGGCATATTTAATAAATATTGGCCGCATATAAGATTCCTGGCCGCATGGCCATAATACTTTTGGCCACGTAGGTCAATCCGTTCTTGGCCCCATATGTATGAGTATTTAATGCATTAATATTTAATGTATTTGTAGTTGGCCGTATGGGCTAACCTATCCTGGTCGCATATGGCAGAGCAAGCTTGGCCACGTTATATGCATGCATGCAAGCACGCTTGCATGCTTATAATCTTTTGCATGGCCTTATATAAATATTCCATGCATGCAAGTATTAACAAATACTTGGCCGCATGGCCTACAAATTCTTGGCCGCATGTCATTTTGTTGCATACATTAAATGATCACTTGCTGCATGTATTAAAATCACCTTGGCCGCATGCTCATATTTATGAGCCGCATATGGCTTAGGCCATGAATCATTTAATGCAGGCAAGCTTCAGTTGCATTGCTTATATATATTAATAAGCATATGCATGCATTGAGCTTTGCATGTTTGTTTAGTATTTACATTAAGCTTTTGCATGCATTAAAATAATGCATGCTCACGTAGGCAAGTTTTTGCAAGACTTTGTATAATGCATGGCCTATTTAATGCATCCTGCATGCATTTAGTACTTAATTCATTAGTCTTTGTATAATGCATGGCCTATTTAATGTATCATGCATGCATTTACTACTTAATTCATTAGTCTTTGTATAATGCATGGCCTATTTAATGCATCTTGCATGCATTTAGTACTTAATTCATTAGCCTTTGTATAATGCATTAGTATTTAATGCATTTGTAAGCTTCAAGCTGGCCGCATGTACAACGCACATGGAATCTAGTTGAGCCGCATAAGAGAACTCATGGTCAGCCATTTAGCAATTAATGACGAGTTGTATGCATTAGCTAATTAATTGGCCACATGGCCTATTTATTATTCTTGGCCACATGGCATACTTGTATTAATTGTGGGTCCCACTATCTTTTGTCTTATTTGTCTTTACAATTATATTATGATTGATAGTAACTTGCTGGCCGCATGTAAAATTTTTCTGAGCCGCATGAGTCCCCCACAGCCCTTCCCCGACTAATATTTAATTACCACTTGTATGCTTGTGCCATTAATTTAATATGTTCCCTGACACGATGGTGACCCATTGTGGTGCACTTTGACATGACATGACATGATAGTGACCCGCCGTGGTGCACTCCTAACAAATAGACTTGACATGATAGACTTGACATGATAAACCTGACATGATAATTCTTGATAGTGGCCCACCGTGGCGCACTCTTGACAAGTAAACCTGACATAATATTTCTTGAAATGCTGTTGCGACGGCTAACATGACTTGACAAGAATAAATGACCTGGACACCGTGGACGATTGTGCTTGTACAAATGAACCTGTCTTGTCTTGCATCATGTCTAGGACAGGGACCCCTGAGTACCACGGTCAGGGGTACCTACTGTAAATGGCTAAGGCTAATAACTAGAATAATACAGTAGTTCATGAAGAGACTTTTCCAGTTACCTGTTGCCCCTTTGATCCCGGCCTTATATATATATACATGGGACTTGGAGCTATCTGTCATGATGAGCACATTTCTAGCCTGCCGTCGAGTGGGGCACCTCTTTAGGACACATATATCTCACTGCAGTGTGTCTGCTATACTTATTTTCTTTTGCTGGGGTCACTCAGGTAGCAGCAGGCGGGTAACTGGACTTGGAAATCTCTTTGCATCTTGCTAGTAACTAGGCCTGTGATAACCCTAGTTAGTTAAAGTATCAAGCCGTACTTATTGCTTGGCCGTAATTGTTGGATGGAGTTCAATCAGTCTAGTCTTGTCTTGATCCTGTACAAGATTGTTACATGTCCTGATTTCTTATATTATCTTGCCGATATATGGTGGGAGAAGGGTTACAACCCCGATCCTTGTTTGGTTTACGGGTTGTAACCTGGTTATCTAAATAGTTCCATGGTTAACTCATCGTATATCACCTGTCATGTTTCTCCTTAATTAATGTCTTTTACTATGAAATTATGTTTTGTGCTAATTGCTGGTTTTAGTTCCTAAGTGAAGCCTCCTTTGTGGCACTTGCTCTTTCTGGGGTCTGACCCAGCTGGTTTTGTATGGCCAGATTTTGGAGCAGCTCCAGAGGATCTACCGGTTTTTTCGTCAGATGGTGACCACTAGACGGAATCCTGGCAACGAGTGGGTTTATTTTGGCTCTCCCACTCTATTGTAAAATTATTCTTTTGAGGCGTTTAGCCGCCGAGCAAGTGTTAGCTCGTGTACGTTTTTACTTATTGTCTGCCTACGGGCTGTAACATGATTGACAAATCCTAGGATTGATCATGTATGACTAAACTCTTGCTAGTCCTGACATTTTGTACGACTAGCTTCATGATCAGCTGAATATGTAATGTTTGGGACGTCTTACTATTGTATATTTAGTGATCTTACATCTTGTAACATTTACTTACTTGCTTGTGATTGAGACACTAGGCTTGTTATTGACCATAGGAGACTGATGGCTTATAGATAAACCCTCATATATCTAGACAGCCGTGACCGTATAGTGGAGTGGATCCTATTTTATTATACGTAGCTGGCTATGTCTACCCCCGCTCTCCAGTGTTCTGGTTCTGGGGCGTGACATGGTTTAAGTGGTGGCCCATGCAAGTCTTGTAAATTAAGACATGTGAGGGTTTATGTCACGACCCGCACCCTGGAGTTAGGGCACGAGAACGTAACAACGCCCAGCCTACGCCGCAGTGTCGACGGTAGAACGCTGTCCTAGGTCTCAATACATCTAACAGTATAAGACTAAACAGTTTATACTCCCCGAATGGGGGTGACATAGCAGATACAAACTCAATCACATCTAAGGTAGAGCATGATAAAGATAGATAAAATATGAAATCCAAAATAGATACAGGAGATAGAAGTCTAAGTGCCTAAGATACATAAACCCAGAAATACATCTCAAAACTCAATACAGTAATCCACAAAGTAAATACAGCTCCAGACAAAATGAAATAACTACCTAAACAACCTCTACTGTGTCTCCTCTAGGCTAGCAGGCAATCCCCAAGCTATCTGTAAAATTTATCAACAGGTCCAGTCAGGACTGGAGCGAGTACAGTACATCTCAACAGATCATAGCAGGTTAGAAAATATAATCATGCAGTAGAGTAAAATACAGGATCTGAAGAAATACAGTATGTAAACAAGAGAGAGAACTGTAACAGAAATATCTACTATAAATAGAGAACTAACAGTGGCTAGTGAGTTAGAGTACGAGATAGCACATGTGAACAGGACAGATTTGCACAGGATATCGAGGTTGCACAGGAATCTACACTACAATAGAATTGTTCACACGACTACTAGCACTCCCCCGTATCCCCAATCAATACACAAGGATCTAAACAGGTTATGTTATTGCACAGGATATCACATGGGGCCCATATAGGGTGCACATGATAGTATACATGGGGCTCCGTGAACATGAGAGTACAAGATTCACAGGAGTGCACATGTAATGAAAGCACAGGAGTACACGATAAAAGTGAAACGCACATGACACAATGTACCCGATGCTCCCGAGGGGGATAACATCGCATGAGAAGATCCATATAGTACTAATTCGTGATAATGTCGTGACAGCATCAAGTATAGTAATCTAAAGCAGGAATATAATTCTAAGCAGGATATGAAATGATCAGAGAATGTACTCGCCTCGATAACCTGAACAGCTGATAAGTATAGGGGGGTCCCACTGAAGCCACAGAGTCCTATTTAAAGCAACACAGGTTACAAGGTGTTCAAGTTGAAAATAAATGAATCTCTATAATCAATCTACATTATTCTAGGTTCTTCTAAGTCAAAACAACTCTAGGTCGACTCCGGTCAATAATCTAGTCAAACTAGGTCAAGTGTTGACTTACAGTTGACTTTGGGTCAACTGGTCAACTCTGGTCAAACAGGGTCAATCCTAGTCTAATATAAAGTGTACTTCGTTATTTGTACGTTGAAACTTACGACACGTAAATCGAGATAAGAAAATTATCGGTAAGGTTGATAATCTTATTATAGTGATCCACGTATCCAACTTGTCAATTTCAGCGATGTGAGATCACTGGAATTGACTGATCTCAGTTTCGTTGTACTAATCCCGAAATACGAACATTATATGAATTAATTATTAATTAATTATAAAAAGGTTAAACTCAGATAAATTATCAACAAACATTGTCGGACGATGAAATGAACATCGCCAACGTGTCCAGAATGGTCAAATTAGCTAGGATAGCCTATCCAACGGCCCAATTTGGACACAAGGGCAAAAAGGTAATTTTGGGTCAAAACGGTGTCCGTGTCGGAGCCGTTTTGCACCGAAAAACATGCAAGAAAATAAGTCAATAAAATATAACTATTTGTATGTCCACGAAACCAGAATGTCGATACGAACCCAACGGTATCTCCAAAATTGGATTCCGTTGACCCGATCTCAATTTGGCCCGTTGACCAGAACTTGGGATTCCGGTTTGCACGGAAATGCGTGCCGGAGCCAAAGTTCTCAAAACTTAGCAAACTACCTGTCAACGAGTCCAGAATGATGATACGAACTCAACGGTATCTCCGGAATTGGATTTCGATGAGCCGTCGTCAAAAAGTTCCGTTGACCCAGAAAGTGGGACCCGCTTTGCACCGAAAAACGTGCCCGGGCCCACGTTCTCCAAATCTAACAAATTTTATATGAAAACATGCCAGAACGATGCCACAAGTCTAATAGTGGTGTCAGAAATGAAATCTGGAGTCCCGTGTTCAAAAATAGAATTTTACAAGTTAGAAATTACGAATTCGGACGACCAATTTTGGCGTCGAATTCAACCAATCAAACAAGCTCACAATGAAATAAAACTGGAGGAGTAGTAAGAGGGTTATACCAGCTTCGCACCAGAACTAGTAGCACGCCAAACGGAGCTGCGGTGGAGGAGATACAAGCTGACGAAGTTGGCCCCGCGAAACTGTCCAAATTTAATACAATTTAAACGGTCAACTTGGTGGCCGGTTTTCATGTATCAAACGATAAAATCAACGGACGAAAATTGACATGAGCGAAGGTGGATATACCGAGATTGCGACGGAGCGAAGAAATTGCCGATCCAACGGTCGGATCTCCGGGAAATCGTGCACGAAGTCGCTGCGACGGAGCGCCAAAACGAACTCAATCCCGCGCGCGTCACGACGGGACGTCGTTCAAAACGCACGAATCGCCTCGACGTCGCATCCCGGAGGACGTTGGCCGCCATGGGAAGAGAGTCTAGGGTGCGCCCAGCATGGGGGGGGTCGTCCCCGCCGG
The DNA here is from genome assembly GCA_029216955.1 of Iris pallida. Lineage (NCBI taxonomy): Eukaryota > Viridiplantae > Streptophyta > Magnoliopsida > Asparagales > Iridaceae > Iris > Iris pallida. The sequence goes on from JANAVB010032220.1 coordinate 19,322,209, forward strand.
CCACAGCGGCGGTGGCGCCGGCACGCGCGTGCGGCCGACTGGCTGCTGCTGCGCTGTGTGCTACTATCGTGCGTACGGTGACGCGCTGTGCACGGCGACGGCGGTGGCGCGCTGTGTACGGCGACGGCGGAAGGATGATGGCGGTTCGAGTGGAGAGGGTGGTGGTGATGCGGTTTGCATGGGAAGGTGGAGGAGATGGAGTTTTGGTGTTGATGGTGGTGGTGGTGGTGATGGAAGGAGGAGGAGAGATGGAGAGGGAAGATTGGTGGGTGGCCGGCCGTGCTCGGCCACGACGGAGGCCAGCCAGGGTGTTCGTGGGAGTGAGGTCCAGGGAGGCTCGGGGAGGAGAGGTCGGTTGCATGGAGGAGTTGTTTGCATGGGATGAGGGAGTATGATGTGGAGTTGTTTGTGTAGGTGTAGGAATTAGTTGTTAGGAGAGAGAGAAAGAGATGGATAAGAGAGAGAAAAGTTATCCTATATTTTAGGGCTGGCTGCCAATTGTGGCTGTGAGAGTGTGTATGGGGGGGAACTTAATGGATGAGATTTGATTAGGTGAATCAATGGCTAGGAACAATAGGTTGGAAAAATGGTCATTCCAAAGGAGATTGAAAATCAATAGAAAATTTCTATTAAATATAGAAAAAAATAGGCAAATGAGTACTAATATTTTTGGGCAAGAATTATGAGGGTGTCATGATGGAGGGTAGCACAAAGCTGGACTAGACTCGGTGGAGCCGGATTGGATCAAAACTGGACATTGAGCAAAATCGAATTAAAAATTAGACGTTGATGATCATGGGTAAATAAGTAGCACATGGGGATTCCAATAAATGGGACACAAGTGGCGGACGGGTAGTAGGCTCAATGTGGGCCATGTCCAAAATTGGGGCGGACAGGTTTTGGTCGACAGGGGACCCACAAATCTAGTTGGAAAATGAATATGACGCCGTGGAGTGAAATAAAATCGGGTCACGTGTCGAAAAAGTTGTGCGAATCAAATGGAGCACAAAATAACGTGTCTGAGTGGGACACGAAGGTCATGGGTGACGAGCGTCTCGAGTAGATCATCAATGAGGAGTTGGTTTCAAGAAACTGACTGGTCTTGCGCTCCCAAATTAAAAGTCATGGTAACGTGCTGAAAATGATCAAGGAAAAGAGTGGGAAAAATAAATAATAATCAAATGGTCTTATCGACCCGAAGTTCAGCGAAGCAAAAAGAGCACAAGGGAACAAGTTTGGGTGGGACACTATATACCGTCATGAAGGTAATCGTGTCCACTCCAAAACTCGTGAAGAAGATTTCCAGAGTTGAACATCCCTGACACTCCAAATATCAAAGGCATGGGAAAGTACACTTAAGGAAAAAAATACAGAATAAATTATTTATCGAAATTAAAATCAATCAGGAAATAAATAAAATAAAATAAAAATAACCCAAAATTCAGGGTGCTCACTGTTTACCGAATAGATTTCTCAATCAGTACTCGCCCTTGATCTCTGTTCGTATTCTTTGAATCCCAGAAATTCTTGTCCTGATCACATGCTTGTAATCGTTGATCTGTCCTGGCCCTTCCTTATTGTTCCCTATGTCGTCTTCTTCAGCGGTATTGTTCCTGGACCTGTCGATCAGCAAGGCAAAACGCCTCCCGTGGACCAGCAGCAACCAGAAGATCAGGCCCAGCACTCAGGAGCAGTCTCCCGAGTCATGCCTACCGGAGGAGAACCACCAGTTTAGCCCGTTCAGCCTGTAGAGCCTGATGATGGCACTTTGGTGGGTCTCATCAGATCCTTGTTAGCTTCCCAGGACCGGCGAGGAGATGCCTTGCATCAGGCAGTGGCAGATGCTCTGGGCAGAGATGGACATCATGGGAATAGTGTAGCGAACAGTTTCAAGCGCCTGAACCCTCCATTTTTCGATGTCAGCGAAGATGCTATCGCTGTTGATGCGTGGCTTCAGGACACAGAGGTGATATTGGAGGCAGCGAAGACCCCAGAAGACGAGAAGGTGGTCGTAGTACGCCTGCAGCTATTGGATCTTGCCCGCAGTTGATGGGCGGCGCAGGCCGTGGGATTAGCGGCACCCATTGCTTAGACAGTATTTCGTGAGAGATTCCAGACCAAGTACTTCGATGTTGTAGCTCGGTACGATCTACAGACCAAGTTCACCAATCTGAAGCAGATGGACAGGACGGTCGACGGATATACGGCCGAGTTTTCGAGACTTAGTCGGTTTGCTCCCACCTTGGTGGCGACCAAGTTCGATAGAGCCCAGTAGTTTCAGCAGGGACTCCACTTAGAGATTCTGTTGGCAGTGAAGCAGTTTGAGCATCAGACTTTCGATGCGGTATTGAGGACAGCCATGAGGCACGAGTATACCTCCCACAGGATCGTGGACAAGACCGGAGGTCGGAAGCGATCTCACAGCCAGATGACCCAGTCGACAGCACCAGCCCCTGCAGTCAAGGCTTTGACAATGGAACTCCGAGGCAGGCGGCCTCAGTGACGTCGGTCACGTCCCCTCAGCAGCAGAAGCAGAAGCAGTCTTCTGCAATGGGCTGCACTCATTGTGGGAAGCCAGGACACGTTATTTCGGAGTGTCGCAGAGTGCAGGGTTTGTGTTTGGCTTGTGGAGCACTGGACCACAAGATAGGGTCCTGTCCGAATATGGCTAGTTCATCATCGGCCCAGACTAGTCCCTCAGTAAGGGGACCGGCACCAGCACCAGTGCAGCAGCAACAGCAGTACCAGCCTCCGAGGCCATTGCCGCCTCAGACTCAAGTCTTCCAGCGGCAGAGACCCCAGCAGTATGCCCTGGTCCAAGCTCAAATTCAGAACCGACAGAGAGGTTCCTAGCAGGATGTCTTCCCTCTTCCTTCTTCTTTCAAATTCCTTGCTTGCATGATTGATTGCTTAGTATAGCTTGTCCTTGCATCTCTAGCCTCTTGATTAAATTTCGAGGACGGAATTCTTTTAAGGTGGGTAGAGTTGTAATGCCTGTTGTTCGTATTATGTATCTCGGTATACGTGTACGTATTTAGACCCATATTGCATGTCTCCCTGCTTGATTTATTTTGGCATTTCATTGATTGGTTTATCTTGGTTCGGTTCGGTTTGTTTGGCTTGGTTCGATTTTGCTTGATTTTATGTGAACCAAACCACTCCCACCTACCACCACCATCTTCATTAAATATTCTACTCCCCTTTCTCTCTCTTCATTAATCTTCTTCTTCCTCCATTAACTTCTCCACCAACCTGAGAGAGTGAAGAGCTTAGGCAAGTGCATCTTGCTTTATGGAGGAAGTCCATTTTTATTGTTCCATTGTCTTCCTCATGTGTTTCTAACCCACTTTAGTACTTCGTATTTTTCATTTCCATGGTTAATTTCTTGTATATCTAGTTTTGTGATATTTTTGGTTTTTATGAGTTTTGATCTATCAAACTTGCATATTTTGCTAGTTGACGGTTCCATGTTGTAGAGAATTTCATTCTGCCCCATTTTGTCCTATGGAAGCTCGGATTTGGACTCTGGATGATGGAATTGGAGCTTGGAAGCATGGCTTCATGGTGTTCTTCTTCTCGGAAATTGGAGGAGAAGAACAGTACTTGACCACATGACTATTTTATGCGACAAGTGTTCTTCCCTGCCGCATGGACAAGTCAGCCGCATAGGGCTATTCCTAATGAGCCGCATGGCTTTATATGGAAGTGTATTATTTAATCTCCTTTACAATTGTTGGTCGCACCTTAGCATTTAATGCATGTATATGGGAACAAGGTTGCATCAGCACATGAGAGCAAGACTTAGGCTTAGCATTTAATGCTTGGCCACGTTAGCATGGCTTAGCATTTAATGCTTGCGTCACTTAGCTGTAGTTGCAAGCTTGCTTGGGCTTATTTAATAAATATTGGCCGTATATGAGATTCCTGGCCGCATGGCCTTAATACTTTTGGCCACGTAGGCCAATCTATTTTTGGCCCCATATGTATGAGTATTTAATGCATTAATATTTAATGCATTTGTAGTTGGCCGCATGGGCTAACCTATCCTGGCTGCATATGGCAGAGCAAGCTTGGCCACGTTATATGCATGCATGCAAGCACGCTTGCATGCTTATAATCTTTTGCATGGCCTTATATAAATATTCCATGCATGCAAGTATTAACAAATACTTGGCCGCATGGCCTACAAATTCTTGGCCGCATGTCATTTTGTTGCATGCATTAAATGATCACTTGCTGCATGTATTAAAATCACCTTGGCCGCATGCTCATATTTATGAGCCGCATATGGCTTAAGCCATGAATCATTTAATGCATGCAAGCTTTAGTTGCATTGCTTATATATATTAATAAGCATATGCATGCATTGAGCTTTGTATGTTTGTTTAGTATTTACATTAAGCTTTTGCATGTATTAAAATAATGCATGCTCACGTAGGCAAGTTTTTGCAAGACTTTGTATAATGCATGGCCTATTTAATGTATCTTGCATGCATTTAGTACTTAATTCATTAGTCTTTGTATAATGCATGGCCTATTTAATGCATCCTGCATGCATTTAGTACTTAATTCATTAGTCTTTGTATAATGTATGGCCTATTTAATGCATCTTGCATGCATTTAGTACTTAATTCATTAGCCTTTGTATAATGCATTAGTATTTAATGCATTTGTAAGCTTCAAGCTGGCCGCATGTACAACGCACATGGAATCAAGTTGAGCCGCATAAGAGAACTCATGGCCAGCCATTTAGCAATTAATGACCAGTTGCATGCATTAGCTAATTAATTGGCCACATGGCCTATTTATTATTCTTGGCCACATAGCATACTTGTATTAATTGTGGGTCCCACTATCTTTTGTTTTATTTGTCTTTACAATTATATTATGATTGATAGTAACTTGCTGGCCGCATGTAAAATTTTCCTGAGCCGCATGAGTCCCCCACAGCCCTTCCCCAACTAATATTTAATTACCACTTGTATGCTTGTGCCATTAATTTAATATGTTCCCTGATACGATGGTGACCTGTTGTGGTGCACTTTGACATGACATGACATGATAGTGATCCGCCGTGGTGCACTCCTAACAAATAGACTTGACATGATAAACCTGATATGATAATTCTTGACAGTGGCCCGCCGTGGCGCACTCTTGACAAGTAAACCTGACATAATATTCCTTGAAATACTGTTGCGATTGCTAACATGACTTGACAAGAATAAATGACCTGGACATCGTGGATGATTGTGCTTGTACAAATGAAACCGTCTTGTCTTGCATCATGTCTAAAACAGGGACCCCTGAGTACCACGGTCAGGGGTACCTACTGTAAATGGCTAAGGCTAATAACTAGAATAATACAGTAGTTTATGAAGAGACTTTCCCAGTTACCTGTTGCCCCTTTGATCCCGACCTTATATATATATACATGGGACTTGGAGCTATCTGTCATGATGAGCACATTTCCAGCCTGCCGTCGAGTGGGGCACCTCTTTAGGACACATGTATCTCACTGCAGTGTGTCTGCTATACTTATTTTCTTTTGCTGGGGTCACTCAGGTAGCAGCAGGCGGGTAACTAGACTTGGAAATCTCTTTGCATCTTGCTAGTAACTAGGCCTGTGATAATCCTAGTTAGTTAAAGTATCAAGCCGTACTTATTGCTTGGCCGTGATTGTTGGATGGAGTTCAATCAATCTAGTCTTGTCTTGATCCTGTACAAGATTGTTACATGTCCTGATTTCTTATATTATCTTGCCGATATATGGTGGGAGAAGCCAAGTTCTGTTCAGACGAAGGGTTACAATCCCGGTCCTTATTTGGTTTACGGGTTGTAACCTGGTTATCTGAATAGTCCTATAGTTAACTCATCGTATATCACCTGTCATGTTTCCCCTTAATTACTGTCTTTTACTATGAAATTATGTTTTGTGCTAATTGCTGGTTTTAGTTCCTAAGTGAAGCCTCCTTTGTGGCACTTGCTCTTTCTGGGGTCTGACCCAGCTGGTTTTGTATGGCCAGATTTTGGAGCAGCTCCAGAGGATCTACCGGTTTTCCCCCAGATGGTGACCACTAGACGGAATCATGGCAACGAGTGGGTTTATTTTGGCTCTCCTACTCTATTGTAAAATTATTCTTTTGAGGCGTTTAGCCGCCGAGCAAGTGTTAGCTCGTGTACGTTTTTACTTACTGTCTGCCTACGGGCTGCAACATGATTGACAAATCCTAGGGTTGATCATGTATGACTAAACTCTTGCTAGTCCTGATATTTTGTACGACTAGCTTCATGATCAGCTGAATATGTAATGTTTGGGACGCCTTACTATTGTATATTTGGTGATCTTACATCTTGTAACATTTACTTACTTGCTTGTGATTGAGACACTAGGCTTATTATTGACCATAGGAGACTGATGGCTTGTAGATAAGCCCTCATATATCTAGACAGCCGTGACCGTATAGTGGAGTGGATCCTATTTTATTATACGTAGCTGGCTATGTCTGTCCCCGCTCTCCAGTGTTCTGGTTCGGGGGCGTGATAGATGTATTGTGCAAGCTCCTTTGTAGCTCTTGTGCAATGTATGGTCACCGATTCTAGAGAAGATTTGCTCCCTTCTCATAGAATCCCGTGCAGTGATGTGTCCTGTTTGGATCCATTCTACCAGTTGGGGGCGGGGGAGTAGTAGCGTATGCCTGTGATCAAATCCATCCCGCATTCCCGAACAGTGTTAGTCATATACCGTACTTATGACTAGCCAGGCCAGTTACTTACATGTGCCCAAGCCGATCACAAGTTGAAACTACTACTCACATACATTGGATAGATGGCTTACCCTGATTTGTGTACATACCATGATCAGTTCTACTTTCCTGTTCTAGCTCTAGCTCTGCAGCTTACCATGCCATGATACATATATGTACACTCCATGATTTTATTGTATATACTCTTTTTACAGCCTTATGGCTTTTATCCGATCTTGAGATCTGTTATAAGATTTATGCACTCGTTCCATCCTGACCGGATATGTTGACAATATTTACAGATGCAGAGGAGGACTATTACTGCACTTACTACGACCCACCGGACGTAGTAGGTTTAGAGACAGATACCCTAGATCAGCAGGGTGCAGTACCGCAGGGCGAGATACCACCTATCCTGTAGATAGAGTAGGTTTTTGTATTGGACCTTGTCTCCAGTTACTCTTGGGACTGTTATTATTTTTGGCTAGTATTAGAGACTTTGGACTTGGACTTTTATATTCTTTGTGTTTGGACTTGACAGGTTATATTTTTATTGTCATGTTGTCTTTATCATTCAGTATTTACTTTATCATCTTAGAGTTGTGATTGAGTACTTATATATTATCATTGCTTGTCCTCCGTTCGGAGATGACCATATTCTCGACATGTTTTGATATTATATAAACTGTTGTTAGAGTAGTAAATCTACAGCGTTTCACGCCATTTTTACGGTGAGGGCTGGGCGTTGTTACACACACGTGCCCTTGCAGCGGGTGCGGGTTGTGACACATTTTTAGTGGTGGCCCATGCAGGTCCTGAAGTCGCAATTAGTGCGATGTCGTAGCAGCACTCGTCTTAGAGTGTTGACTACGAGCCTGCGTTACATATAGGAGGTGGTAGGCTAAGAGTACTCAATCACAGTAGGATCTTTTCTTTCTTATCTTGCTTACCGTCTTTGATATTGATTTAATGTATTCTAGCTGTCCTCCTTTGATATAGTCCTTCTTGTGCCATATTGATATCTTCTTTTCAATCTGTCTCCAGGATGGTTATGACTCATTCTTCCGGTGAGGAGCACGGGGAGACGGAGAGGTCTGCTACCTCTGGAGGACAAGCTCCAGTCACTTCCCCTGCAGTTGGAACTTCAGTAGGGGCTCTCGGGGGTACTCCTCCAGCGCTCTCGATGACTGTCCCTGGGGTCACTGCGGGTGCTCTTCCTGCAGTGCCGGGGGCTACGACGGGAGCTGTCGGGGGCGTTCCTCCTCCTCCTCCTCAGTAGGGGACTCCTCCGCCGGTGGTGGAAGCTATTCCTCCGTTGCCTCCTCTGCCTACAGACATGGGGCAGATGCTCGTATTCTTTCAGCAGATGCTGGAGTCCCAGCGGGCCCAGCACGAGGCACAGATGAGACAGACTGAGGCAATGTGCAAGGGCATGGAGGATGCCCATAGGTTGGCCCCGACTACGGTGGAGCATGGGGCTCCACAGCGGGAGGCGCAGCAGCAGAAGCCCGGAGACATCCAGGCTTTCAAGAAGATGGGTCCGAGGGATTTCCGAGGGACCGAGGGCATTGTATATGCTGATGACTGGCTCGAGGATATCGAGCGTCAGATGAGGGCCTCACACCTGGCAGACGACCTGAAGGTCGAGGCGGTTGGCTTGCAGTTATTAGATGTTGCCCGGACGTGGTTCCGGAACGAGCCGGCTCTTGCAGGAGAGGGCCACACTTAGGCTGAGTTTCGGGCCCTGTTCAGAGAGAAGTTCTTTTCCTCCATAGACAAGATCGGCCTAGAGCGGCAGTTTTAGAACCTGCAGCAGGGCAGTATGACTGTGGAGGAGTATGCGGCGAAGTTCGGCCGGCTGAGCTGATACGCGGAGTACATGGTGAGCGACCCAGTGATCCGAGCAGAGCGCTTCCGGGAGGGATTGACATGGGATATCAAGATCCTGATCCCTTCCTTCTATGCGACATATGCAGAGGTCTATGCGGAGGCTCGGAATGTGGAGAGAGAGTGGGGCTTGAAGCCCAAGAGGGATCGTGATTTGTTTTCAGGGGCCAGTAGCAGCGCGGGGGCTGCTAAGCGCTCTCAGCTTCAGCATCAGCCGTTCCAGCATCATCAGCTGCAGGTGCAGGCCAGGGCACCTGTCCAGAGGGTTCAGCAGCGTCAGGGGCAGGATGATCCTCCGTGCCACTAATGCAAGAAGCCCGATCACCTCTTTGAGTTCTGCAGGAGGAGGCTGGGTTTGTGCCTCTTTTGCGGTGCCGCTGGGCATCAGATACGGGAGTGTCCTAAGAACCCCCGTGTTGCTGGAGCAGCTCAGAGGGCACCTGTTCCGAGGGCACCAGCTAGAGTGCCTGTAGTTCAGCAGCGGGGTCCACTTTTGATCCTGCAGCAGCAGTTTGTCCAGCACCACCAGCAGAAAGGGTGTTTAGGGTAGAGCTTTTGCCCTTACAGTCGAGGAGATGGAGCCTATGGCAGATGTTGTCGCAGGTTCTGTTCTGTTCGATTCTTTTTCTGCTTTAGCCTTGTTTGATTCTGGTGCTACGCACAATTTTGTGTCTGTTTCTTTTGCTCTTAGGCATAATATCATTGCTGAGTATCTTTGTAGGACTTGCAAGATTATGACTGGGAATGGCATCATCCTGGTTAATAATGTTTGCAAGGGACAAAGAGTTTCTTTGAGAGGCCGGGAGCTGAGTGCGTATTTGGTCGTAATGCCACTTCCGAGTTACGATATGGCACTCGGTATGGACTGGTTGAGCATGTACCATACTAGCATAAACTGTAGAGGAGGCAGGATTCTGTTTAGGCCGCCGGGAGAGCCAGAGTTTGAGTTTGCCTGAGGTGCAGCGAAGCCAGGAGATGGATTCTACGGAGCTTTGTTGGCGGGGCCGGTGTTGCCACATCCACTTATTGCTGAGTTCTTGGATGTCTTTTTCGAGGAGTTGCCTGGGATGCCGCCAGATCGTGATGTTGAGTTCTCTATAGACTTAGTGCCGGGCGCTGAGCCAATCTCACAGCACGTCTATAGAATCAACAACAGTGAGTTAGCGGAGCTGAAGAAACAGGTCGACGAGCTGCAGGACAAGGGCTTTATCCGATCTAGTTCTTCACCTTGGGACACGCCAGTTCTTTTCGTCCCGAAGAAGGATGGTACGGTACGTATGTACATCGATTACAGGGCGCTCAACAACCTTACTATCAAGAATAAGTATCCTTTGCCAAGAATTGATGACTTGTTCGACCAGTTGGGCGACGCGAGGGTGTTCTCGAAGATCGACTTGTGTTTCGGGTACCATCAGCTGAAGGTGAAGCGGGATGACATTCTGAAGACTGCATTTCAGACTCGTTATGGCCAGTATGAGTATACCGTCATGCCGTTTGGGTTAACCAGCGCCCCGGTGGTATTCATGGACTTGATGAACAAGGTATTCCATCAGTACCTTGACAAGTTCGTGGTGGTCTTCATCGATGACATTCTCATCTATTCGAAGATGCCAGAGGAGCACGAGGAGCACCTAAGGATTGTGTTGGACACTCTCAGGAGGGAGCAGCTGTATGGGAAGCTGTCGAAGTGCGAGTTCTTCTTGGATCGCGTGGAGTTCCTAGGCCATGTTGTCTCTGGCGAGAGGATTTCAGTGGATCCGAAGAAGATTTCTGCAGTGGAGTCCTGGTCTACGTCGAGCTCAGTAGCAGAGGTTCGGAGTTTTCTGGGTCTACCAGGTTATTACCGAAAGTTCGTGCAGGACTTTTCCATGATTGCCCAGCAGATGACCCGACTTACCAGAAAGGACGAGGAGTTTTTTTGGTCCGAGGAGTGCCAGGTCGCCTTTGAGGAGCTGAAGAAGAGGTTGACTACAACTCCTATCTTGACGCTGCCATCTGGATCTGGTGGTTATACGATCTACAGTGACGCTTCAGGACGAGGTTTGGGTTGTGTACTTCAGTAGCACGGGAAGGTGATTGCCTATGCATCTAGACAATTACGTCCTCATGAGAGGAACTACCCTACCCACGATCTAGAGCTGGCAGCGATCATCTTTGCTTTGAAGCTGTGGAAACACTACCTGTACGGAGAGCGAGTTGAGATCTATACATATCACAAGAGTTTGAAGTACGTGTTCACTCAAAAGGAGTTGAACATGCGGCAGAGGCGGTGGCTCCAGCTGATGAAGGACTTCGATATCTCTTTGCAGTATCATCCGGAGAAGGCCAACGTAGTTGCAGATGCCTTGAGCAGGTATCCAGTAGCTATGTATCTGATGACTGATCGTCATCTGTTGGCAGACTTAGATAGTTTGGGTATCGAGGTGATCGTTCCGGGGGTGGAGGTCCAGATGTGGGGCTTGCAGATTCAGTCTGAGCTGATGGACAGAGTCAGATCGGCGCAGTATGATGATGTTGCCTTGAGGAGCATCAGGGCACAGGTGCAGACCGGGTTGTTAGACGATTTCTCTCTGGCAGAGGACGGGTCGCTGAGGCATGGTACTAGACTGTGCGTTCCGAGTGGGGTGCTTCAGGAGGAGGTTCTTCAGGAGGCACATCGATCTCAGTACGCTATGCATCCTAGAGCCAACAAGATGTATAGGGACCTGAGGGAGCACGTGTGGTGGTATGGCATGAAGCGCGAGGTGGCAGAGTTTGTATCTCGATGCTTAGTATGTCAGCAAGTGAAGGCCGAGAGACAGAGACCAGGTGGATTGCTACAGCCACTATCCATTCCCGAGTGGAAGTAGAAGCACATCACCATGGACTTTATGTCCGGACTTCCACGTTCTCCGGGAGGGAAGGATGCAATTTGGTTCATTGTTGATCGATTGACCAAATCGGCCTACTTTTTGCCTTTCAAAGTGGGTTTGTTTACGGAGAGGCTGGCGGAGCTGTATGTTCGTCAGATAGTGAGATTGCACGGAGTCCCGGTGAGCATAGTTTCAGATCGGGATAGTCGTTTCACTTCCTACTTCTGGAGGAGTTTACAGACTAGCTTGGGCACCCAGCTCAAGTTCAGTACCGCTTATCACCCTCAGACAGACGGGCAGTCAGAGAGGACGATCCAGACCTTGGAGGATATGCTTCGCACATGCATTTTAGATCTCGGGGGTTCTTGGGAGGACCATCTGTCACGACCCGCACCTGCTATAAGGGCACGTGCACGTGACAACGCCCAGCCCTCACCGTAAAAACGGCATGGAACGCTGTATGTTTTTCTACTCTAAACAGTTTATATATATATATCAAAAACCTGTCGAGAATATGGTCAACTCCGAACGGAGGACATGCAATGAATATATACAAGTGCTCAATCACAACTCTAAGATGATAAAGTAAAGACTGAAAGATAAAGACAACAAGACGATAAAATAATAATCTGTCAAGTCCAAACACCAAATAATATACAAGTCCAAGTCTCTAATACAATCCATAATAATAACAGTCTCAAAAGTAGCTGGAGACAAAGTCCAGTAAAAAAGACCTACTCTTACTAAGCAATAGGTAAGGTCTCGCCAGGCGGAGCTAAGCCCTGCTGGACCAAAGTCTCCAGGTCTAGGCCCACTACGTCATCCGGACCGTAGTAGGTACAGTAATCTCCCTCGTCAGCATCTGTAATATTTTCAACATATCCTGTCAGGATGGAACGAGTACAATCTACTAACAACAGTTCACACGATATGACAAAAGCTATAAGACTGTAAATAGAGAGTATATACAAAAAAATCATGTAATGTATATGTGAGTATCATGGCAAGGTAAGCTGTAAAATTAGAGCTAGAACAAGACAAGTAAACTGATCATGGCATGTACAAGAATCAAGAATCATATATCTAGGTGTGTGAATACTAGCTACAACATGTGGCCGGATTGGGTCTGCACAAGGTTATGATCTAGCCAATCATACGTATGGTGTAGGATTGGCATTCACAAGGTTCACAATATATATAAGGCGGATATGACCACACATCTACACTAGTACTCCCCGTCACCGACTGGTAGAGTGGATCCAAGCAAGACACATTACGACACGGGATTCTACGAGAAGGGAGCAAGTCTCCTCGAGAATCGGTGTCCATATACTGCACAAGAACTACAAGGGAGCTTGCACAAGATATACCAAGATAACGAGGAATAACATCTCATGTCGGGATCCATGAATACCAATCCGTGTGACCAATGTGTCGAGAACAAGCATATCCACACTAATTACATGAATCATAACAATCATTATAAATTGGAAAAGTGTCAGAGAATGTACTCGCCTGTAATATGATATGGTATGTCAACTGGAGCAAATGCAGCGTCTCGAGGACCTATAGAGAACAAGACGTATCAATACTATACTTAGGAAATAAAGTCAAGACAATTTAAATCCTATTAAGTCATTCTAGGTCAAGACACGTCAAACTAGACTGTACGAGGTCAATGTAAGTCATTTTAGGTCTAGCTAGGTCATACTGGGTCAATGCAAGTCAAACGGAATTAATCTAGGTCGATTTGAGTCAACGGTTGACTTACAGTTGACTTTTGGTCAACTGGTCAACTCCGATCAACTCCGGTCAACTTTGGTCAACCCTAGGTCAATCCTAGGTCAATGGTGACTAATAGTTGACTTTTGGTCAACTGCCCAAGTCTAAAGGAATTTGGGACTAAATTGGGTAAAGTGTTGACCCATAGTTGACTTTGGGTCTAAAAAGTCAACCGGGGTCAACCGGGGTCAAGACTAGGTCTAGGCGACTCTTTCTAACTATTACCAACCTCTACAACCCATATCCAAGTCCATCTTGGACTTCGAAACTCATTTCTTGGCCGTAGGCCAATTACCTAATTTATCCTTTATAAAGATAAATTTCTAGCTTAGGTGGAAACCTAGTTAGCTTACCTACGCTTGGTATTTTGATCCGAGCTCCCTAGGGTAGTAAGGTACAAGCCTATAGATATATTACCTACCAAAATACCTAGGTAAAGTGGACGTCTAGTCCATCTTACGGCCTATTGCCGGTATCTTAAATATTTCAAGATACGCAATGGTACGGCACGATACCGGCGCCCTACAACCCCGATTTCCTCTCGGGAGCTTACCCGCAAAATCTAATTCACGTATTCTATCCCCACGCCAAGTTTCATCGCGTTCCGATACTCCGGGCTCAAATTTCCCTTCTAACTCGATTTCCCCTATTTTCTATTTCCCACTTCTACTTCTCATTTTCCTTCTACTTCCTATTCTTCTAATTTTTCTCCTTCTAACTCTCCTTCCTATTCTTCTTCTAATTTCTAACTCTTCTTATTCCTTTCCCTCTTCCTATTCTTCCTTCTCTTTCTCTTCCTAACTTCTAACTTCCTCTAATTTCTCTAACTTCCTAATCCCTTATTCTTCTTACTCTATTCTTCTTTCTAACTATCAAACTATCTAACCTCTTCTTCTTCTAATCCTTCTTCACATATCTATCTATATATACATATATATATATCTACCTATATATATACATATATACATCTATCTATATATATATACATATACATATATATCTATGGAAGGGGGGGGGGGGGGGGATTACCATGGTTGCTGCTGCTGCTTTGCCTTGCTGCTGCTGCTGCTATGCTGCGGCTGCTGCTGGCTGCTACTGCTGCAGCTACTGTTCTCTCTTCTTCTTCTCCTCTAACTCCCTCTTCTACTTCTCCTACTCTATATATATATATATATATATATATATATATATATATATATATATATATATATATATATATATATATATATAGAAAATATATATATATATATATATATATATATATTTTCTATATATATATATATATATATATATATATATTTTTATATATATATATATATATATACTCTTATATCCCTCTATCTATCTCACTTTATATGTATAAACACACACACACAACCTATATGTAAATATACATACACTTACACATTTATCTATATATATATACACACACACATTTCTATATATATATATATATATATATATATATATATATATATATATATATATATATATACACACACACACACAACCACACACTCACTCAAACACACACACACTCTCCCTACCACTCTCACGCACAACCACCATCTCTACATACACATGAATACAATTTCTTATATATAAATATATACACATATGTATATATACATATGTATATATATACCACTATATATATTAAAACCCCAAATAATTCCTTAACTTAGATTCTAGGGAATCCTACAAAATTTGTGGGCAAAGTGTAGAGAATCTCATCCTCTCCAATTATTGTGAAGACATTAAATGGTAAAGAGGAATTTATTAGGGATTAAAAGCATACCTAAAGGTTCTTGGAGAGAGAGAGCTTGGAAAGAAAAAGAGATTTTTGAAAGAGAGAGAGAGAGATTTCTTAATGGAGAAGAAAGAGGGGGGGGGGGGGGGGGGGCTCTACTCATGGCCGGCCATGGTGGGAGGGTTATTGGGTTTGGGTAGGATCCAATAACCCTCCACCCATTAGACTTGGTTTAGGTTTGGTTTGTTTCGGTTTGGTTCGGTTTGTTTCTAATTAACCAATTAAGCTCTAAAATGACAAATTAAGCCATAGAAAATTGGGTTTATGGTTTCTAGCCTAATTAGGATGGTATGTGGGCTAAGTCCAGCTAGTATGTGGGTCCCGCTAGGGTCCAGGCTACCCGGGTCTCCAATTTGAGTCCGAATTGGATAAAATCCAAACCAAACCAAATAAATCCCAAAAAATCATATAAAATAAATAAAAATTCCTAAAAATTATAAAACTTGAAAAATGACAAAAATACCCTTAATTTGAAAACTGGGGGTGACACCATCTTCACCCGGTAGAGTTTGCTTACAACAACAGCTATCAGGCCATTATAGAGATGTCACCATTTGAGGCTCTATACGGACGGAGATGTCGTACCCCTTTGTCTTGGGACGATGTTGGCGAAAGGGTGTTGCTCGGGCCGGAGATGGTGGTGGATGCGGCCGAGAAGGTTAGACTGATCAGGGATAGACTTCGGGTGGCTCAGGATAGGCAGCGGCATTGGGCCGATAGTCACCGGAGACCGTTAGAGTTCGAGGTTAGTTTTTGTCTTGTTGTGCATTGTTTGCGAATTGATTGTGCTTGGGTTCTGAGTCTTATTTTGTGTCTAGGTTGGAGCTATGGTGTTCTTGAGGATTTCTCCGACACGGGGCACGCTTTGCTTTGGCCGGGGCGAAAAGCTTAGTCCACGCTACATCGGTCCTTTCCCCATCCTTGGTAAGGTCGGTGCAGTAGCCTATCGACTAGACTTGCCGTCTACGCTTGAGGGAGTGCACAACGTGTTCCATGTGTCGCAGCTGAGGCGGTACGTGGCGGACCCCAGTCACATGCTGGATCATTCAGCGATAGAGGTGGGGCCTACTCTCAGCTATCCAGAACAGCCAGTCGAGATTCTGGATCGTAGGGAGAAGGTGCTCCGGAACCAGGTCATACCCTTGGTTCGAGTCGCATGGAGGCACCACTCTCCAGGTGAGTCTACCTGGAAGAGAGAGGGCGACATGCGGGAGCATTTCCCTTATCTCTTCGAGCCATGAGGTATATGCTTTTCAAGTTTACTGTTTCTGTTTGCATGTTTTGAGTTGTTTAAATTTCGAGGACGAAATTATTTTAAGGTGGGTAGATTTGTCACCCCCAGTTCTCGAATTAGGGGATATTTTTATCATTTTCCAAGTTTTATAATTTTTGAGAATTTTATTTGATTTTATAGGATTTTTAGGGATTTGGTTGTTTGAGTTTGAATTTTATCCAATTTGGACTTAAGTTGGAGATCCGGGTACTCTGGACACTAGTGGGACCCACATACTAGCTGGGCTTGGCCCACATGCCATCCTAACTAGGCTAGAAATCATAAACCATACTCCCATGGCTTAACTAGTCATTTAGAGGCTTAATTAGTCATTTTGATGTTAAACCAAACCAAACCAAATCCAAACCAAACCAAACCAAGTCTACTGGGTGTGGAGGCCTAATGGGTCTCCACCCAAACCCATTTGGGACCTCCCATGGCCGGCCACATATAGGCCATTCCCCCCTCCCTTTTACTTCACTCCTAAGTCATCTCTCTCTCTCTCTCTTCATTTCATTCTTTTTTTCAAATCCCCTCTTCTTCAAGGATCTACATTAGGTATGTTCATTAAACCCTCATAAATTCCTCATTTACATTTATTCATTCACAATAAGTGTAGAGGAGACCATTCTCTACAAGTTGACCATAGCTTTTATAGGTTTTCCTAAAACCTAGTTTAAGGATTTTATTATGGGTTTTTCCCTTTTAAGAGATATATATAGAGTATATATATATATGTATTTGTGTGTGTAGAGGAGAGTGGTGGTGGTGGTGGTGTCATGAGAGTGTGTGTTTGAGTGTGTGAGTGTGTGTGTGTGTAGAGGAGATGTGGTGGTGTCATGAGAGTGTGTGTTTGAGTGTGTGAGTGTGTGTGTGTGTAGAGGAGATGTGGTGGTGTCATGAGAGTGTGTGTTTGAGTGAGTGTGTGTGTTAGAGGATGGGATTAGTGAAGGGAGTAATGTATTGATAGTGGATTTTACACACACACACACACACACACACATATATATATATATATATATATATATATATATATATATATATATATATATATATATATATATATATAGCTAGATAGTTAGATAGATATATATAGATATATATAGAGAGAGGGGAAGAAGTAGAAGAAGTAGGAGAAGAAGAAGGGAAATAAGAAGAGCAGCAGCAGCAGTAGACTGCAGTAGCAGCACCAGCTACTGCAGTAGCAGCAGCAGCTTAAGCAGTAGCAGCAGCAGCTTAAGCAGTAGCAGCAGCAGCTTTAGCAATAGCAGCAGCAGCAGTTAGCAAGAGCAGCAGTAGCAGTAGCATAGGCAGGAGTAGGAGAAGGGGAAGGGAAAGGAAAGGAAAAAGGAAGGAGAAGGAGAAGGAAAAAGGAAGGAGCAGGGGAAGGAAAGGAAAAAGGAAGGAGAAGGAGAAGGAAAAAGGAAGGAGAAGGAGAAGGAGAAGGAGAAGGAGAAGGGGAAGGGAAGGAAAAGAAGGAAGGAGAAGGAGAAGGGAAAGAAGAGTGGTAGTGTAGGATTGGAAATTTATCCAAATCCTAGAGAATGAGGTATCTAGGATACCAATTTGGTATCGGAATACTAGAGTTACTAGGATACGGGATAGGGAATGTAGGAAATCAAATCGGAGTGAGTCGAAATTTAGTAAAAGGGGGATTTCGAGTTCCGAGTGTCGGAACGCGTCCAAAATTGGATGAGACTTAGATAATGTGAAGATTTTGTGGATAGGCTCCCGGGTTGAAATAGGAGTTTCGTGTGGGATTAGGAGGATGTTATCGCACGATATTATTGAATATCTCGCGATACTCAAGATAACCGGTAAATCGACAACATATGCCGTAAGATGGACTGGATGTCCACTCTACCTAGGAAGCTTGGTAGGTAATGATAGTGTAGGCTAGTATCCTACTACCCTAGGAAGTACGGGTCGAAATACCAAGCGTAGGTAGGCTAACTTGGTATTGGGCTAGGTTAGGAATTTACCTTTGTAAAGGGTAAATTTAAGGTATTGGCCTACGGCCAAGATATGGATTTCGGAGTTCAAGATGGACTTGGATATGGGTTGTAAGGGTTGGAAATGGTTAGAAATAGTCGCCTTGACCTAGTCTTGACCTTGGTTGACCACGGTTGACTTTTTAGACCAAAAGTCAACCATGGGTCAACACTTTACCCAATTTAGTCCCAAATTCCATTAGAGTTGAACAGTTGACCAAAAGTCAACTATTAGTCACCATTGACCTAAAGTTGACCTAGAGTTGACGTAGGGTTGACCAGAGTTGACCAGTTGACCAAAAGTCAACTGTAAGTCAACTGTTGACTTAAATCGACCTAGTTTAATTCCGTTTGACTTGCATTGACCCAGTTTGACCTGGTTAGGCCTAATATGACTTACGTTGAACCTGTACAATCTAGTTTGACGTGTCTTGACCTAGAATGACTTAATAAAATTTAAATTTGATTTGACTTTACTTCCTAAACATAGTATTGTTACGTCTTGTTATCTATAGGTCCTCGAGGCGCTGCATTGGATCCAGTTGACATATAATATCATATCACAGGCGAGGTATTCCTGGATCTTGACAAGAGATGTTACTCCTTGTTAGCTTGGGATGTATTGTGCAAGCTCCTTTGTAGCTCTTGTGCAATATATGGTCACCAATTCTAGAGAAGATTTGCTCCCTTCTCATAGAATCCCGTGCAGTGACGTGTCCTGTTTGGATCCATTCTACCAGTTGGGGACGACAGAGTAGTAGCGTATGCCTGTGATCAAATCCATCCCGCATTTTCGAACAGTGTTAGTCATATACCGCACTTATGGCTAGCCAGGCCAGTTACTTACAGGTGCCCAAGCCGATCACAAGTTGAAACTACTACTCACACACATTGGATAAATGGCTTATCCTGATTTGTGTACATACCATGATCAGTTCTACTTTTTTGTTCTAGCTCTAGCTCTACAGCTTACCATGCCATGATACATATATGTACACTCCATGATTTTATTGTATATGCTCTATTTACAGTCTTATGGCTTTTATCCTATCTTGAGATCTGTTATGAGATTTATGTACTCGTTCCATCCTGACCGGATATGTTGACAATGTTTACAGATGCAGAGGAGGACTATTACTGCACTTACTACGACCCACCGGACGTAGTAGGTTTAGAGACAGATACCCTAGATCAGCAGGGTGCAGTACCGCAGGGCGAGATACCACCTATCCTATAGATAGAGTAAGTTTTTGTACTGGACCTTGTCTCCAATTACTCTTGGGACTGTTATTATTTTTGGCTAGTATTAGAGTTTTTGGACTTTGACTTGTATATTCTTTGTGTTTGGACTTGACAGGTTATATTTTTATTGTCGTGTTGTCTTTATCATTCAGTATTTACTTTATCATCTTAGAGTTGTGATTGAGTACTTATATATTATCATTGCTTGTCCTCCGTTCGGAGATGACCATATTCTCGACATGTTTTGATATTATATAAACTGTTGTTAGAGTAGTAAACCTACATCGTTCCACGCCGTTTTTACGGTGAGGGCTGGGTGTTGTTACGCACACGTGCCCTTGCAGCGGGTGCGGGTCGTGACACATGGGATACCATCAAGCAAATGCAGATCATACGGTCTTTCTTCAGCATGCAAGAGGCCACATCACTATACTTGTTGTATACGTGGATGATATAGTAATCACATGTAATGATGAAGTCGAGATCGCTAAGCTGAAGTCAAAACTCGCGAAGGAGTTTGAAGTGAAAGATTTAGGAGCGATGAGGTACTTTCTAGGTATCGAGGTGTGTGAAGGCGAACAAGGAATTGTTCTCTCACAAAGAAAATACACACTAGATCTGCTGAGGAGACAGGGATGCTGGGATGCAAAGCAGTAGTCACTCCAATTGACCAAAAGTGCAAGTTGGGAGCAGAAGCAGGAGAGCCAGTTGATCGTGAAAGATATCAACAACTTGTAGGGAGATTAATTTATCTGGGGCACACTCACCCTGATATCTCATTTGCGGTGAGTGTAGTAAGTCGCTACATACATGATCCAAGAACGGGTCATATGGATGCAGTGTTTCAGATCTTGAGATATCTGAAAGGGACGCCGGGGAAAGGGCTATGGTTCAAGAAGAATGGATGTATAGAAGTTGAGGGATACTGCGATGCAGACTGGGCAAGCTGCATAGACGATAGAAGGTCTTACACGGGATATTGTCTTTGTAGGAGAAAACTTGGTCTCATGGAGAAGCAAGAAACAGTCAGTGGTAGCACGATCTACAGCTGAAGCAGAATACAGAGCAATGGTCTTAGGAGTGTCGGAATTGATGTGGGTGAAAGCGTTGCTGACAGAGTTGAAGCTGGACAAGGGAGCACCGTTACGTCTTCTGAGCGATAATCAAGCTGCAATAAGTATAGCTAACAATCCAGTTCAGCACGACAGAACGAAGCACATCGAGATCGATCGATTCTTCATCAAAGAGAAGCTGGAACAAGGGATACTGAAGATTGATCATGTTCGCTCAGAAGAACAAGTGGCAGACTGTTTGACTAAGGGTCTTAGTTCATTAAGTCTGTCGAAGCTATGTAACAAGATGGGAATGATTAATATCTATCGCCCATCATGAGGGGGAGTGTTGAGAACTAATAAGGAATTTAGTCTCACATTGAAAAAATGTAGTATGAAGAGGAGCTAGACTCCCTATAAGTAGTGGAGTAGCCAATCAATAAAAATACAACAATTATTCTCTACAAGACACAATCTTACAATTTGTTAGATAGGTTGATTTGTTTTAACTTTGCATGTTTCTAAGGTAACAATCGAAAAAGCATTTTGATCAGCTATGAAGCATATTTAAGATTATTCTTCGAACTAAGATGGATAATAAGTTTTTAATCGATTCATTAGCCATCTTCTGATCTTCATCAAAAGTGAAATTTCAAAAACTGTCATTTCAGATTCAATAATAGATAGAATTTTCTTCTCTATCGAAGAGCCCAACATCAATAGAAACATCTTTCTTGTATGCACAATTAATCCTTTTTTTAGTATCTTTATTTATCATAACTTGTCAAGTTATGTATAGTTTATTACTTTTTGTTACTTTTGTGAAAATTAAAATTACATAAACATATATGTGTGTTTTGATTAATTGATGTTGTCTTCCATTGTCAATTTTTTTGTGACAAAGTGTAGCGTATTTGTAGTTCAGTCGACACGTGTATCATCATCGTCGACCACACCTCCTCCCGCTTCGACAAGCTCTTAGGCCTCGTTTGGTTCGCGGAATCTCCCGGTTGGGAAAGGAAAGTGATTACTTTCCTATGTTTGGGTGTCCAAGGAATTGAGGAGGAAAGGAAAGTGATTCCCAATGGAAGGGAAATTAGGGGGGAAAGTAATTCCATCCATCCAAGGAAGGAATCACTTTCCCACATTGAAGTATTCACTTTCCTTTCCAAATTCCTTGACATTGCCAAACATCGGAAAGGAAAATGAATAGGAATTAAAGTTTTCCAAAGGAAAGGAAATGACAAGGAATTGATTTCCTTTCCCTTCCATTCCGCGAACCAAACGAGGCCTTATGTGGCCTCGTCCACGGTAGACTCCTCTCTTTTTTCTCAAGTACATCTCCCCATCGAGGACCTTGACTCCAGTCTCCATCGTCTCTGCCACTACTGCCCATATTTTAGGACCTCAAAAAATAGCTACTCCTACAGGTAGGTACTTCTCCAACTATGTTTCAGGACATTTCGACAGCAAATAAAATATTTACAATAAGTTGAGATGAGAACTTTGATACACAAGACTGTAACAAAACTTTGAATGAAAGTGAGCCCCCCTAAATATTTATGTTTACACATTTTACTAAAAGAGGAGGGCACATTTGTCATATGTTGTATCAAAGTTTTGATACAACTTTCTTGTCAAAAAAATTTCCACTCTTCGGAGGCAGATCTAATTCTTCAAAAAATACTCCCGCTAACATTAAGTAATTAATTTATAATTTAGACAGCAACAGGACTAAACATCATCAGATACAAAGTAAGTAGTCCTAAATACTTTTCAGGGTTATTTACACTAACTATCCCTATGTTTTTGATTTATAACACGGGGTACCCCTGATTTAAACTATTTACACTAACTACCCCTCCCTTTAGAAAACGTAGGGGTAGTTAGTGTTATAATTTTTTTATTTTTCCTTAAAGTAGGGGTACCCCGTGTAATAAACCAAAAACATAGGGATAGTTAGTGTAAATAGTTTAAAAGTAGGGGTACCCCGTGTTATAAATTAAAAACATAGGGATAGTTAGTGTAAATAACCCATACTTTTCATATAAAGTTAGGAATCAGACCTACAATTAGAGCCCACTACAACACTACCAACATTACATCACATTGTAACAATAATAAGCAAATAAATACCATCCAACGCATCCCGGGACCACCACCACCATCCTTCCCTCTCGACTTCCTTACTTCCCGGCAAAATAGAAAACAGGAAAAGCACTTTACTTTGAACACTTCCGTCACTTCCCGGCCACTTACCAAAACTAAAATAGCCGGCAGTCGGGAACTAGAGAAATATGAAGCACTCCAGCGACACCAGCGGATTCTCCAGCGACTCCTCCTCCAACCCACGGCCACCGCCGCCGCCGCTCCCGCCCTCCGTCGCCGCCGCCGCCGCCGCCGCACGCTGCGGCGAACACCGGCCGGACAAGCCACGGCATTGTCCTCCTCCGTTGGATCTCCTGTGGTCCGGAGCAGCCGCCAGCTTCCTCGCGGGGGAGAGGGACCTCCCCACGGACCTGTCGCCGGAGTGGTCCCTCCGGAACTTCTCGCACTGGTGGGAGGAGTGGGAGAGGGGGCGGGTCCTCGCCGCCGCCGCCGGCTCCCTGGCGGAGTGCGTCCTCCCCACCGGCGGCGACGGGGAGGACCTCCCGCTCCTGCACCCGACCTTCACCGCCGTCGGCTGCTGCAGCTCGCCGGAGAAGGACCTCTTCCTCTGGTGGTGGCACCGCCTCGCCGGAGACCTCTCCACTCTCCTCTTGTGCTCCGCGACCTCCTCTTCCTCGTGTTCGTCCTTCTTCTTCTTCTGGTCGGCGAGCGGAGTGGAGGCGGAGAAGCTCTCGCTGATGATGCTGTAGACTTCCAGAGTGTCCTCGGATCTCTGGTCGTAGCCGATCGGCTCGTCTCCTCCTTTCTTTGGCTCCTTCTTCGTCTGCTCCTGCTGCGGACTAGTAGTCCGTCTGGCGCTTGGTCTGGGCTTCGGCGTCTCGGAGAGCACTTCTTTCACTTTTTCCTCCTGAGGGGACTCCGGCGCCGGCGGCTCTCTGGAATCTGCAGCTGCAGCAGCAGCAGACAGCTTCTCCTTCTCCGCCTTCTCCTTCTTGCTGAAACAAGAACCCATCTTTTTTTTTTTTTTTATGTTTCTTGATTTGTTGTTGTTGTTGCTATAGCGACATGCTCAAGCAAAACCTTCCTTCCTTGATGATGCTTCTTTCACTTCTTGTTGCAGTGGGAAATGGGAAGAAGAAGAGTCAAAAGAAAAAGGAGGGAGCGAAGGAAGTATTTATTTTGGAAGGAGGGAAGGGCTACTGCCTACTGGTATAGTGGCATTGGAATCATTGTAGAGTAGTATAATATTGTATTGAATATTGAGAGGAGAGAAAGAGGAGAGAGAGAGAGAGAGGGGACTGACTGAGTGCAGCAAATTTCATTAATTAATTCATCAAATAATCCTACATCATTGCCCCCTTGTTCTTGTTTAGGGTCGTTATCACGTCCCTCCACCTTTCCCAAATTATTTTTAGATCCTTAATATTTGTTTTAATTCAACAATTTTTTTTCTATAGGATTATATATTTTAGATTAATTATATATACTAGTAAATACACGTACTTTGCACGTATAATATGCATAGCCGGTCCTATGGTTTATGGAACCTAGGCAAAATCTTGAATTTGGACCCTTTTTCACATAATTTAAAATTATTTTTAGCATATTTACAAGAAAAATTATCAATTGAGCTATCAAAATCATCAATCAAGCTATCTATCATATATATTTTTCCAGATTGGAGCGCTGTTATTTTTTTGTTGTTTCCAGATTGATTTTTTGTTTTAATTTTTTATGATATACTTAGTCTATTTTAAAATTATTGGGGCTTCAAAAATTGGGGGCCAGGACGGTCGTCCACCTCGCCCATGCCCTGGCCAACCCAGATAATACGTATAATAAGAATAGTATTTAATTATAGTCAAATATCTCTTCTAACTCATGTGATTAAAGTGGAAGATATTTTTCTTGTTTGGTTGAGTTTGATTTCCTATATTGAATATATATAACAAATTCAATTTTTTTCTTAACAATTTTTTACATAATTTTTTAAAAAAAATAAAATGGACGTACCGTGAATATAATTATGGCTTAGACGACTCACTTTTGAGCCGTTTTGAAACCTCATTATATAGTGGAAGATATATTTTTTGCAAAATTTATAATATAGAAACGGTCAATATAGCAGAATTTGTACATCTTCGGTCAATTTTTCTTACATAATATCGAACATAATTTTTTTTATTTTCTTGGCATATAATGTGTTAGATTTTCATGATTGTAGATAAGTTCAATTACAATTTAACTGTATCAATATGGGCTCACATCTTTTGGACGAGACCTACGCGGTTGAATTCTTTGCGTCGAACTACTCGTATGAGAATTTTTTTTTTTTTTTTTTTAAGGAGTTTGGCAATAGTTCTTCGGAGCGTCACCGTGGGGTCCGCGCTTGATGTTTAGAAAAATTTGTCTCCTACTATATCGCCACTTCCATCCCCCCTATAGTCTATAGCAAATCACCCCTAGCTCAATAGCCGGATGGGAGACATTCTTCCCATGACCCGAGCATATCCTTCATTTTAAATTTAGCTATTTCTTGTTTTTATTATTCTTTTTCATAGGAAGATTATGGGATATTTTGTAAAACCTCCCCTAAATAATGGGCTAATTTGCGAAATACCCCCTAAAGATCTCGAATTGGTAAAACCTCCTTTCCGTCAAGACGGTGTTTAATTTTGGGTGACGTGGCAATTGTTGCATACGTGGCCACAACTCTGTTTTCCAAATTTTATGAAATTTCCAAATTACCCTTCCTCCATCCCCCTTCCCCTTCTTCCTCCTGGAGCCACGTCCCCTTCGAGCACCCGGCCACGTTCGACACGCTCGCGATGGAGCCCCGCCGGAGCAGCCCACGCCGACCCAGCGCGAGGAGCAGGCGTCGGGGCCGGTCCAGTTGGAGGCCAGGTTGCCGTGGGCGTCGACGAGGGCGCGGAAGGCGGAGAGGGAGTCGGTGTCGCTGGTGGACGAGGAAAGTAGTGCCGTGTTCGACAACAACAAGAAGAAGAATGTGTGTGAGAGTTTAAGTTTCAAAATAAAAAATGTCCAACAGCTTTGAGCTTGGCTAGGCTGACTTTGGTTGTCTTTTTCGCTTGCTGCTTAATTTGTGTTTTCTCCTTACTGTAAATAGAATAATTTGTGTTTCCTCCTTACTGTAAATAGAATAATTTGTGTTTCCTCCTTACTGTAAATAGAATAATTTGTGTTTCCTCCTTTAATGGCAGAAATTGTCTCCTTCTCTAGAGATGAAGAAACACCCCCATGCTTGTAGGAACCTGATCTTTGGTAGACAAGTTGTACGCTGGAAGAGGATCAAGTGAAAGATGAGAAAGATGATCGGTATAAATAGGTTAGAGAAAAAGTAAGAGAGGAAGAAGATGACCGTTAGAGAGAGAGAGAGGAGAGAGAGAGGGGGAAAAGCCACGTACGCAGGGGTATTTTCGTCTGACTGAGAAAAGCCACACACGGATAGCCACGTCACCCAAAATTAAACACCGTCTTGACGGAAAGGAGGTTTTACCAATTCGAGATCTTTAGGGGGTATTTCGCAAATTAGTCCATTATTTAGGGGAGGTTTTACAAAATATCCCGAAGATTATCCTCTCTTTTTGACTACTTGTTAAAAATCTAATTATAAGACATTGAATTAAAAAAATATTATTCTTTCTGACATAAATTTTATTTATTTTTTTACTACCCGTTAAAATCAAATTAAAATTAATCTAATTATAAGCCATTGAATTCGCAGAAAACTTTTTATAATAGCTAATATAATTTAAACTAATTACATGTAGAGGAAAGTTTTTTATGGAAATTTCTAAGAAATCCAATTTCGGGGTTTGTTTGTATAAAAAATTCATCTGCATGATGGATTTTATGAAATATCCAGAATTATATATTTCCACGTTAAATATTTCAAAATTTTCTTTAGATGTTCTGTATTTGCAAAATTGCCATCTTTATAATACCATAACTATCCTTCGCACAAACTCAGATTTGGATAGCGATTTTCGTTTTCTTCTTCACGAGAGATTTGAATTCCATTGCTCTCATCTTCAGCAGAGATCGCAAAGATCAGTCGTAGTTCACTGTGCTTTTCTTCAGTTGAACTCCGATCATCGCTCATCATCATCATCATCGTGGAGAGATTTCAAGTTTTCCGGCGATTAGGTCAATTATGAAGAGAAGATCTTCTTCTTCTTTTCCATAAGAGTTAGCATCGTTTTGAAAGAAGAACGAAAACTCTTGAATTTTTGTTCCTGACAAATTTTTTTTCACAAAAAACAAAAAATTAGGTTTTAGATTTTTGTCGACTGTTCTCTATCATTCTCTGTGTTAAAATCACGGAGAATGACCATTCTCCGTGCTACAACCACGAAGAATGGCCTTATCCATGTCAAAATGACGGAAAATGACCATTCTCCGTGTTAAAATGACGGAGAATGGTCATTCTCCGTGTTAAAATGACGGAGAATGGCTCCGTGATAAAAATGACTGAGAATAACCATACTCCGTCATTTTTACACGGAGAATGACCATTCTCCATTCTCCGTGTTAAAATGACGGAGAATGACCATTCTCTTTGTTAAATTGACGGATAATGGCTATTCTCCGTCATATTAACACGAAGAATGGTTATTCTTGGTCAATTTAATAAGGAGAATGGCCATTTTCTGCGGTTTTAGTACGGAGAATGGTCATTCTCCTTGTTAAATTGACGGAGAATGGCCATTCTCCGTGCTAAAATTACGGAAAATGGCCTTATCCATGTCAAAATGACCGAGAATGACCATTCTTCGTGTTAAAATGACGGAGAATGGCTCCGTAATAAAATGACTGAGAATGACCATTCTCCGTCATTTTAACACGGAGAATGGCTATTCTCCGTGTTAAAATGATGGAGAATGGCCATTCTCCTTGTTAAATTGACGGAGAATGACCATTCTCCGTCATTTTAACATGGAGAATGAATATTCTTGGTCAATTTAACAAGGAGAATGACCATTCTCCGTGGTTTTAGCACGGATAATGGTCATTCTCCGTGCTAAAACCACGGAGAATGGCCGTTCTCCGTCATTCTAACACGGAGAATGGCTATTCTTTGTTAAATTAACAAGGGGAATGGTCATTTTTCGTGGTTTTAGCACGAAAAATGGTCATTTTCCGTGGTTTTAGCATGGAGAATGACCATTCTCTGTGATATAACTACGGAGAATGATCATTCTCCTGCATTTTATGGCCAGTTGAAACTTTGAAGGACCATAACTTTTGACTGGGAGGTCGAAACGAGGTCCGGTTTGTCGCAAAAGGAGCGTATTTTCGAGGAGCCAGAGATTAATCACTTCTGCGTTAGTCGGCTTTCCAAAATTTTATGTCACTCCCCGTTCCCAGAATGCGTATTTTAATACGTATATTGCTTGAATGTATTTATTTAGTATTTATCATGTATTATCCTGTATTTAAATTTCTTTAATTTCATGTTAATTAATTATCTGCTCTTTAATTTTCATGTTAATTAATTTTCTGCAATTCTATTATCTGTATTTTATTCCTGTATTTTATTTTCTGCTTTTTACCTCCTTGTGTTGCTTTCGGGTTTGGCCTTGGATGACTCCCCTTAAACCCGGCCCATTAGTCTCCCACCTACCACCCTTCCATACTTAAAGCCACCCCCTCCTTTCTCTCTCCTCATTTACTTCTTCTCCACCATTACTTCTTCTTCTTCCTCTCATCACTTCCCCACCTACCAGCAGCAGGAGAAGGCAAGTGCAATCTTGCTTCTCCTTCATCCATTTTTATGGATCATTACTCTTCCTCTCATGATCCTGAGAAAGTTTAGTGCTTGGCATTTTTGATTTCTGTGGCTTGTTTTCTCTAGATCTAAGTTGTTATATTTTCGGCTGTTCATGGGTTTTGTCACTCCCCGATCCTGGAATACGTATTTTAATACGTAAACCGATAAATTGTATTTACTTTATATTTACACGATATTTATATGCTGTATTTCTTCATGCATTTTCCAAAATATTCGACAAAATATTGTTTCGTAATTTATTTTCTGCATTTGGGCCTATAGTTTTGGCTCATTTGGGTAACCTATTCTTGGTTCACCTTGGTTCATCATGAACCCATGGGTTCAAGATTCTATATAATAACTCATCTCATTCTCTCTCTTCTCATTTATTTCCTCTCATTTACTTTCCTCCACCAACCAAGGCAAGTACCAACTTGCTCAAGAGATGGATCCATAAATAATGTTGATATTTTCTTACAAAATTATTTGCCAAAATATGTTCTTCTCCTCATTCTATACTAGTTTAGAACTTGGAAATTTTCATTTTGAAGCTTTGATTTTTGTAGATCTAGGTTTTAACTATTTTCGGATCTTCTTGGTTTTGATCTAGCAAACTTCATTATTTTCAAGTTTTGATGGTTCCATGTTGTAGAGAATTTTATTCTACCCAATTTTGACCTTTGAAAAGTTGGATTTGGACTTATTTTGACCAAGTTATGGACTTTTGAAGCTTTGGGTTCAACCTATGGAGTTCTTGCTGTTTGGAGAAGACAGTGAGCAGTGCGCGAGCTTTTTAGCTTGCGCCACTGAGTTGCGTGCGCTCTTTAGCGCAGCGCAGACCCCAAACGCTACCTTTTGGGAGCGTATGTCTTGCATACGCTCACTTGTGTAACAAGGAGTCGTATGGAGTCCATACGCTGCCTTTTGGGAGCGTATGTCTTGCATACGCTCACTTGTGTGACAAGGAGTCGTATGGAGTCCATACGTTGCCTTTTGGGAGCGTATGTCTTGCATACGCTCACTTGTGTGACAAGGAGTCGTACCGACCCCATACGTTGCCTTTTGGGAGCGTATGTCTTGCATACGCTCACTTGTGTGACAAGGAGTCGTACCGACCCCATACGCTGCCTTTTGGGAGCGTATGTCTTGCATACGCTCACTTGTGTGACAAGGAGTCGTATGGAGTCCATACGCTGCCTTTTGGGAGCGTATGTCTTCCATACGCCGACCTGAGCGTACGCCGACCTGAGCGTACGCCGACCTGAGCGTAGGCCGACCTGAGCGTAGCCTGACTTGAGCGCGCTCTGACCTGGACTCCCCTATACCTTATATTTTTTTATATGTATATATTATATTGTATATATATATATATATATATGTAAATGTTTGTGTATGCTATATATCCTTACGCCTTTTGTCCTGAGCATGATATGAGCACTAATGTGACCCCGGTGAACAAAGTGTTCCTACCTGATACATGTACCTGAATGTCCCAGTTCTTGTTCATGCTCGGCAAATGACTCGTAACTCCACGTGGCGTATTTGCAATGATGCATTACACTAAGGAGGGTAGAACATGTTGACATACTGATTGACATGGATCCTCTTTGGGGTACTCGTACTTGAGTACGACTTTTAGGAGGATAATCATGCAGGCCACAGCATGTGAGTCCAAGATTTCACCTAGGGTTAAACTAGGCAACTAAATATACTAGATGCATGGGGAGGGCAGAATTCCGAGATCGTGTTACACCAGCCGCCTTGAGATATTGTCTTGACGCGCCGGCTGGTCTCCACGGATACTGTGTCATCCGCAACGAGTGGATGACTGTATCCGATTAATTCCTGCTACATATTATATGTCTTGGCAAGGTGGCCTTACGAGGGACCTGTGCTCAATGACACCTGTCTACGCGAACCCCTGGGTTGGCTAGCCTTGCTGGAAAGATATGATCTGAAGATTTTTGAAATAACATGATGCGAGGATAACCTCGTCCCACTAGAAACTCGTAGACTTGATTGGCCGCGAAAACGACTTGCGTGTATCTTACTACCTTCCGTGAATAACTGAGGGAAGCGGACTGTCATGGTACGTGATCCAACTCATGTTCTTGTTTGATTGTTGGGTTGGTTATCGTACTATGACAGGCTGTGGACCGAAGTTATGAACGGAAGACTTATTCTGGTTGTGAAGTGCTACTTCTGTGAATGACTGAGGAACATGGTCTATCATGGTACATGATCCAACCCATGTTCTTGTTTGATTGTTGGGTTGGTTATTGTGCTGCGATAGGCTATCGACCGAAGTCACGATCAGAAGACTTTATTGTTTATACCTTTTAACTTATGTGAAAGTTATAGAGTACGACACGTTCCGACTCCATGCGGCACCTTTTGTCCTTGTTTGGTTGTAAGGGTGCCATATGGGTTCGAGGATGTTGTGCTACCCTATAATAGTTGCATAAGTATTACTATTATCAATCATTCTATTAACTGGATTTTTAATCTTAACTCTTGTGCCCCTTTGGCGGTACTTGCTATTCGGGGCTGACCCCGCTGGTTTTGTTTGGCCAGATCTCGTAGCAGAGCCAGAGGACACGATCTTCCTCCCTGACATCCATGGTGCATACTAGGAGCATGGCGGTTCGGGGACTCGAGTGGGTTTCTTCTCCACCACTCCTGCTTATACTTTTGCGGCGTTTAGCCACCGGCACCTGTTAGCCGGATTACTTGATATTTTGTGTCAGTACATGATTGTAATTAAACAGACTGCAGCTGTGTATAATTTTGTACTCTTGACTCTCTGAGACAGCTAAATTATAAAGCTAGTCTCTCATGACCATTTTGATGAAGCGTCGGGGACGCCTTACTGCTTTATCTTTAATATTCATTTAATTGCTGATGTGACTTGATTGATTGAGACATAGAACTCTGTGGGACCATATGAGACTTGATTGTAGCATGTACCCCCTAGTCTCTCGACAGCCACGATCGCCGTATGACGTTACGTACCTCATATGGAGTAGCTGGCCTAGTCCGTCTCCGTATTTCGGTACTGGGGCGTGACAGTTTTGATCCCCCCAACTTAGCATATTTCGGTACTGGGCCTGTATGCCAATATTCGGGATTAGCCAGTCGATTTTAATAGTTCATAATTCATATGAACGTGTCTCATTCATTCAATTCAATAAGACGACTAGCGAGTCTCTTAGTTCCAACTAGGAACGCATGATCAATTATTAGTCAAGGTCACAATCATTATCAATGGTGACAAGGCATGAAAGTCAACTAGTATTCAGTGGGGTCGAGTCTACAACTCTCAGGATTTAATTCCAGTCAATCGGGGTATCTATAACTCAATTCACGACACATGGTACATCCCACGTAACAATCTATATTTAACAGAAATATTAACATATCATGATTATATCAAGTTTAAGCAAAAAGGCGTAAAGATATAAAATGGACGTTAAATATCTAATAAAATATCAATATACTGGACTATAGAAGATCCAGGGTAAGCAGGCTACTCTCATGTCAGCCTACGCTCATGTCAGCGTACGCTCAGGTCAAGCTACGCTCAAGCCAGCGTACGCTCAGGTCTAGCTACGCTCAAGTCATACGCTTCCAAAATGCAGCGTATGAACCCTATACGACTCCTTACTATCCAAGTCAGCGTATGCAAGTCATACGCTCCCAAAAGGCAGCGTATGGACTCCATACGACTCCTGACCATCCAAGTCAGCGTATGCAAGTCATACGCTCCCAAAAGGCAGCGTATGGACTCCATACGACTCCTAACTATCCAAGTCAGCGTATGCAAGTCATACGCTCCCAAAAGGCAGCGTATGGACTCCATACGACATACGCTTCCAAAAGGTAGCGTATGCAAGACACACGCTTCCTAAAAAGGTAGCGTATGGACTCCATACTGCGCTGCGCTAAAGAGCGCGCACAGCTCAGTGACGCAAGCTGAAAAGCTAGCATACACTGCTCACTGTCTTCTCCAAACAGCAAGAACTCCATGGTTGCACCCAAAGCTTCAAAAGTCCATAACTTGGTCAAAACAAGTCCAAATCCAACTTTCCAAAGGTCAAAATTGGGTAGAATAAAACTCTCTACAACATGGAACCATCAAAACTTGCAAACAAAGAAGTTTGATAGATCAAAACCACCAAACTCCGAAAATAACTCATTTCTAGATCTACAAAAATTAAGACTTCGAAATGAAAAATGTCAAGTTCTAAACTCTCTTAGGATATTGCGAGGAAGATAAATGAACTACAAAAACATGGGTTCTCATGGGGAGCAAGTTGTACTTGCCTACGGTTTGGTAGGTGGAGAGAGTAATGAAGAAGAAGAAGAGGAGTAATGGTGATAATGAGTAATGAGGAGAGAGAATGGAGAGGGTGGCTTTAAATATGGAAGGGGTGGTAGGTGGGAGCTAATGGGCCGGGTCCAATGGGTCGGGTTGTAGGGGATCCAACCAAAGCCAACTCGAACCCAAATAAGCAAAGACTAAGACAGGGATTAAAAGCAGGAAATAAAGTACAGAAATAAAATTGCAGAAATATAATTGCAGAAAATAAATTAACATAAAAATTTAAAGAGCAGATTAATTGATTAACATGAAATTAAAGGAATTTAAATACAGGATAATACATGATAAATATTAAATAAATACACATGAGTTGTACATGTATAAAAATACGCATTCTGGAAACGGGGAGTGACAATGAGCGTGCGTGTATTTTTAGTCACGCACATCCTTGCGTGCGTGGATTTCTCGTCACCTTTTCACGCTCACTTGAGCGTGCTTGAATTTCCCTTCAAGCTCACACTGTGCATGCCAGCGTGAATTACTTTTTCACGCTCACGCTGTTACACGCTCACTCCTACTAGACTTGGCGTGACTTTTGGCCTTAGTATAGACTTGTTGGCGTGGCTTTCTAACCTGGGTGTTACTATTTGCTCTATAACTTATTCATTTAATGATGGCATGATAATTCTTCTATTATATCCTTACGCCTTTTTGCATGAACTTGATAAATCATGATATGTTAATATTGTTAATACAGATTGTTATGTGGAATGTGTCATGTGTCTTGGTTGATCCATGGATACCCAGTATGACTAGAACTTAACTCTGAGGAGTTATAGGCTCGACCCCATGTAATACTAATTGACTTTCATGCCTTGTCACCATTGATAATGATTATGACATTGACTAATAATTGATCATGCGTTCCTAGTTGGAACTAAGAGACTGGCTAGTCGTCTTATTGAATTGAATGAATGAGACACGTTCATGAAATGAACTATTGTACTCTATTAGCCGATCCCGAATATTGGCATACAGACACATGCAGGCTTCAAATTATTTATTTATTTATTTATTTAGTTATTTATTTTCTTACAAAAACCAGCATGTGTATTTTATGGTCAAGGCATGATTACTCCGTGGTTAGATTTGATTGTTGCATCACGCTATGTAAGACCTACAACATAGCCGCACGGGTATCGTTGTAGAGTTGCGCATATCGTACCCCGTACAAAAGTACTCATTTGAATGACCATGATCCACGGCATGGGATTTCGCTTAACGTAGAGACTATTAAGTTAAATAAAATAATGATGGCATGGAGAGAATGGATTCTCGAGTTCTTACATGGCAGCCCCCTTGGGACGAGTAGTACCCGACGGGCTGGCTGGTTCCCACAGATACTGTAAACCTGCCACACGGGCAGGAAGCAGTATCTGCTTTTATTATTATTGTATATTGTATATTGACGGGCGTCCTGCTAGGACTCGTCTAATTCATGCATGGCGCACATGGTTAACTGGATAGACTAGCCTTGCTCGCACATAGTAAGAACTGAGGAATCCCTAATTGCATAATTCCAGGATAACTTGGAACTCACATTAGCAAGCCGTGGTAGTTGATTGGCCATTCAAGATGATTTGTTTGTGTACTGCACTACTCTGTTACCTAACTGGGATGATCAGAATGTCAGGACATGACGGGCCAACTTCTGTCCTTGTTTGGTTGGAAGGTTGGTTCGAAGTGTCGTGATGTGATGTGAATCCTAGTGGAAAGCAGAGATCTATTATCATTATATTCTTTTACTTACTGGTTTAGTCCTTCATATCGTCCTTCCTTGTGGTACTTGCTATTAGAGGTCTAACCTCTCTGGTTTTGCATGGCCAGATTTAGAGCCGGTTCCCGGAGGATCCAGCTTACTTCCACCTCCAAGATGGTCAATACTAGAGGAATGATCGCAGGAGGACTCGAGTGGGTCCCTTTCTTCACCGCTCGTTTTGCTATTTACTTTATACTTAGCCGTTTGGCACCGGCATGTTAGTCGGATTGTCTTGCACTTACTTTTACATAATTGTAATTAAGTCAGACTGCAGCTGATAACAATTGTGTATACGTTACTATACCATCTGGCTATGTTTTGTAAAGTCAGATCTCAAGAACATTTTGACTGAGCGTTTGGGACGCCTTACTGCTTTATCTTACATGTTCTCTATTTCTGTTTCTTGTTTGAATGATTGAGACAATAGAGGTAAAATGACCATAGTAAGACTTTCATGTAGTATGCACCCCCTCGTCTGGTTAGACAGCATTGATCGTATTATACGGTATTCATCTACCCGTAATACGTAGCTGGCTGAGTCATTCCCCCGCTCTCCAGTATTTTGGTTCTGGGGCGTGACATTTTAGAACTGCGAAAAAAATGATATTTGGACCTCCGTTTTAACAGTTTTACCGTTTGTCGACATTTTCGAAATTTTTCGACGAATTTTTGAAGTAAGGTTTGAAAATTTTTGAGGAGAAAATCTAGATTCGAAAGAGAGCACCGTATGGAAGAAGAGGAAGTATCAAAACATTTTTTAAGAGTAGTTTCGTGGGTGTTTTCAATAAATTAGAAGGAAGGACAAAAATGTTATTCGGAACCCCTTTATATATTTTTTGCTAATTCTGGACACGCGATGAAATGTTATTGTGCGGTGGATTTTTCATAAAACTTTTTTATTTTTTGGGCGTTTCATAAATTCTCCCAAAGTTTTTTGTAAAGTGTTTCCATGACAAAATGGTTCATAGTCAGTCTGGCTGGCAAAATTTGCACATATTTTGTCAAACAGTCTGTCTAGTAGAATATGTGAACACATTTAAAAAAATATATATTTTGCATATAAAAGAACAAAAAATTTCTCCTCGATTGTGGATTTGCCCTAGCTAATATCATCTAGGTCGTATAAGGCGATTTGTTATTGTTGTATATTACAGAAGTCTGTAAGTTGTGAAAAAAACAACGTGCAACACACACTTATTTATACATGACATACTGTTACTTTTTTTGACATTTCATTTTGCTGTTGTTGAAAGAGGATATGTTTCTAAAGGGCGAGCAAAGACAGATGCATTTAGAGCTAAATTATCCTGATCCGAATCTGAACCATACTCAGATATGGATCTGTTACTTTGAATATGGATCTATTATGTGGAATTCCAGTACTGATCCTTCTGGTTATTAAGGAGCGCATAAGATCTTGGCTGGATGTCGAGCTACGATGACGTATTATTCATCACATTTATAAAAATGGTAGGAGTTGAGATGTGCACAAAGTATTGTGCGTATCGTTTGGACATCTAAAAAAAATATGGATCTATTTTTTTGAATATGGATCTAGGTTTATTTTTGTTAATACATTTATCTGTATCTAGGTAGCCTATATAAATTATAAAATTCGACTACATAAACTCAAATAAGATACAATATAGATGTGACATACGAATTTTGTTAATATTAATAGTGTACTTATTTTTTTAGCCCTTCGAAAAAAAATAAAGAAATCAAATATAGCTAATCCAATAGCTTTTCATGATCGAGTTTTAAAAATAAAGAATCCGTTCGTGAGTTTCTCTAGTTTTTTTTAAATTATATTAATACATCATTAGAACTGTAATACAGTAAATACCACGAAACACTGCTCGACTAAATATATTTAATGTTAAAATAATATTATAAATAGTAAACCTAAACTTGAGGTGAAATACAGTGGAACAACACGTACAGCATAACATGGCCATTGTTTCGATGGAAACACGGATGGACATCCGAGCATGGTACACGGATATAGACACGTGCATGGTACACGGATGTAGACACGACACAATACATCTATGACATAAAATTATTCAAGATTTCCCTCAAGCGAAATCCGAGTTGGCATAGCACAACATGATAACACATTGTTAGAAATTTTTCGGTTGATTCATAAGATGAAAAGAGTAATGCTATTTGCTCTTCAAATTGTCTCTCCAATCTATCTCTCCTTATGTGTCAACTAACGTGACATATTAAATAATATTATATGGCATCTGACATCTAATATTGCAGCTGAAATGGCGAATTTTGATTCAAAAAATTAATGATCCAATTTTTTTAATGTTGATGTTAATTATAATGTTTAATTAGAATGCAAATATAATGATGGGGGATACATGAGAGAGAAAAAAAAAATCCTCTCTTTTGTCGTCATATAAATTGGTGACCATATCCTTAAAAAAAATTTCTTTCTTTTTTTTCTAAGAAGATAAATTATACTCAAGTCCCTCCGTGAGTCTACAACTCAACGCTTATAAGCAATCCAGTCTGAAGGTCTATATATACAATTCCAAGTCCGAAAGCCCAATCCTAGTCCGGCTACATTCCAATCCGAAGACCTCACGCACAGGGGCAGAGCTAGCCCTGGGCATCGGTGGGCTGTAGTCCATCCCAAATTTATGGGGAAAAAATTGTGTTTTTTTTTTGGTAATATTTTCTTAGTTATGTTTTATATTTTTGTTTGAATTTGAAGTATACAACAATTAAATGTAAATAAATTCTCAAAAATTTGATATTTTAAATGCTAATCCTCGTGTTGTTCAAGCTATACCTAAAGTTCAGCTCTCCCTAATTTTAAGAGACTAGTTCCGTCACTGCTCACGCAACCATAGCCGCAGCACTATTACCGCACCACACACTTTATGTTAAAGTTGGAGGGAGGTACTTTAAGAATTCTCAACGATGGATCCAAATACGACAGTTTGGCAGTCCAATGCAAGCACGACGATACAGAATGACTCTGTGCTTCTTTATTATTGACGTCACTGATGTCACTAGTTTTCATTCCGTTTCATCATGGTATGGG
The DNA here is from genome assembly GCA_029216955.1 of Iris pallida. Taxonomy (NCBI): domain Eukaryota; kingdom Viridiplantae; phylum Streptophyta; class Magnoliopsida; order Asparagales; family Iridaceae; genus Iris; species Iris pallida. Next base: position 19,359,942 of record JANAVB010032220.1, read on the forward strand.
TTCATTGTTCATTGTTCATGTTCTCCTTTCCCGCTATAGGCGGCCAACCATGTGACCTTGCTCTTCATTGGTGTAATGGAACTCCAAAAACATATTGAAGTTAATTGAATAATCCTTAAGTGAGATTTAACTGCTATTTTTCCGACATACGGGCCAGTCTGTCCATCACGTGACGTCGTTCCACTTTGGCAAATGAATCGACGTGGGATTCATGCATATAAGGGGGTCAATGAGGTTCGGCCACGCAGACGGACAGGCCAGTCCGCCTGCAGGCAAGGTTACTTTTTTCTTTTAACTTACGAAAATACTTTTTTGCCCGCAAGCGGGCCAGTCCGTCCGCCTGCGTGATACTCCCCCATTAGCCCCTCCTGTTAGCATGAGATCCACGTCGTTGACCGACCAATGGTAGAGGACCATGTGGCGGACGGACTGGCCCGCCCGTGGGCCAAATAGCAGTTCCGTTTTACTTAACACAATAAATTGTGCGCGCGCAACAATCCAAGGAAGGGGATCCACACCTTGTGATGAACTTCAGACTTTGGCAAAGAGGAGGGCAGGGGGCCGGGATCGCTCATTGGATTCCTGAGCTTAATTTAGCTTGTCTTCTTCCATAGTGTAGGAGCATAGGTGGTGGCCTAACTGTTCCTCCTACTGTGTTAACGTCTGCAGAAGAAAATAAATTACGTGACCACACAGTAATGAACACTACAGAAATAATTCATGCATATGACTGATGTCATAGATTGTCCATCACGGACAATGGCTACTGATTTGACTCCAAACTTATGATTCAGGGACACGTGCTATTGTACAACCAGATCACAACGTTTGCTACTCTTACTGTACGTTGTGTTCAACGTCCTCTAGTTTTCACTGCTGATCCAGAGGTTAGATACAGGACATGGTGCACAATATTTATTCAACTACGTTCGATAAATACAAACAATACCGACATATGTTCTTACTTTGTTCTGTTAGCTGTTTCTAGCTTTTATGGAATCATCTCTCTTTTCTAGGACTGACCAATTAAATTTGTATTTTTTTTTTATTTTTTTACAGAGTATGTCGTTACTTCCCCCTCTTCTTACAATGTAGTAAAATTCATTCCTTCTTTGTTGAGTTGACCCCGTAATAGCTACTACTGGTATAATACATATATCTATTAAGTTACATATATTTATTAAGTATAGTCTTACTCATCCTTACCTATCTATATTAATCATATTCGTTTCCAGCAGGGGATACGAACACCGTCCACTCAAATTTTATGTCTCATTCAAGCTACCAAATCTTGAGAGAATTATGTTTTTAGGATATAAAAGATTACGAGAGAACTACAAATGAATAGTGAAGCTCGAACTTAACCTGTACGTGTTATTTTTAATATGCGATTTTGCACGTTTGATTTTTGGTAGATGATTTTAAACACTTAACCATTTATGATTGTCAGCAAATAGGGGGGGGGGGGGTTGAGAGGGTATGTTGCCCGCGAGAGGGAGAGAGGTAGAGTGGACGGTTAATGGACACACCAATTGAGAGAGAGAAAGAAGATGGTGACACAAGTTAGTGTTAGGGTTCAAGAATGGAAGGAGGAAGAAGATGGTGATGTGAGTTAGTGTTAGGGTTTACGAATGGAAGTTGAAAGAAGAAGATAGTGATGGATTAGAGTTTGAGGAGGGTATTACTGTTGTAATTTTGTCGATTTCTGATAGTAAGTAGAAATTAAAAATAACTAAGAATTTTAGGGGGGAAAAAATCAGTGACTATCCAACAATGTTGAGGATATTTAAGTGCAGATAAGTCCATCTTTCATTTGGATCTCTTAGATCTAGCATGATTGATGGACAAAAGACAAAAGAATAATCAAGATATATGACAAGCTCCTATTAGTGAAAGTTATGGATCCACAGATTTCAACTAGTGGATAGATCATCGAAGTCTTATTTGATACCTTCTATTTTATTTTTCAACACGTTATATCCGGAATTTATCTCCCTGCAATGTTCTCCCCAGCACTTTATATCCTTAATTTTAAAATATGCTTTTTCTCACAATAAAAAAAAAAGGAAATTGATAAAGGCACTTCATTTTTTGATCGGGGCTAGTCCGGATTGGGGCTAGCCCAAATTTTTTTGGGCTTTACTCAGGACAGCCCATTAATTTGATCACAGGGCTGTCCCAAGTAATCCCGCCCTCCCCCCCCCCCCCCCCCCCCCCCCCCCCCCCCCGAACACAAACTTCCCTCTTCTTCTTCCTCAAGAACCCTAACTTCTTCTTCCTCAAGAACCCTAACTTTCCTCTTCTTCTTCCTCCTAAGCCCTAACACTGACTCCATTCTCCATCACTCGGCGAGCAGCTTCATCATCTTCGTCTTCTTCCCCACGTCCTCTTCTCTCTTCCAAGGAGAACGATGGCCCCGAAACCTTCCTCGCAAACAAGGTGCGAAATCTTCCTCCATTTCTCTCAATAACCGTAGAAATTATCTGAGACAGTTGAAGGATAAATTACATTCGTTGTTTCCATTGCATCGGACCGTAGCAAACGTGTTCGGCAAAATTTTGCGTCGGTTAGGACTGCCCAGTCTTCTGGCAGTCCCGACTGTATGTTGGACTGCCAGAAGAATGAGCAGTCCATTGACATAACATGTGTAGTGAAGGACTGCCCAATCTTCGGGCAGTCCTGATCGTATGTTGGACTGCCATAAAACTGGGCAGTCCATTTGGCATGACTTGTGGAACAATGGACTGTCCACCTTTATGGCAGTCCTGACTCTATGTTGGACTGCTCAAATGTCTGGCAGTCCAACATAAAGTTAGGACTGCCAGAAAAGTGGGCAGTCCTTTGTTACACATGATGTGAGTTAGGACTGCCCTCTTTTCTGGCAGTCCTAACTGCATCTTGGACTGCCAGAAATGTGGGCAGTCTCAAGTTACACATGTCCTGAGACAGGGCTGCTCATTGAAATTCAAATTGGCCGTCCATTATACACTGAGGACTGGTAGAATATTGGGCAGCCCAATGTTTGCACTAGTGGAACAGCCACATCTGTGGGCATCTCTTACATTTTAATATGTAATTAATATTCAATAATAGTCATGAAAAGAAGACAAAGGAGAAGGATGTTGAGGCCAGGCCCGAAAGAAAACGTCCGACCGCATCGGATCGCAAGGCGCGTGAAGCTGGTAGAAATGTCGAGAAAGGGCTATCAATCAGAGAACCCGAACCAGCCTCAGAAACAAGAACACGTGGAATGAAACGTGTTGCAAAGCGTTTGACGAAAGCGGCGGCGACTCGTCGTGATGATTCCTCCGACGATGATGATGTACCCATTGCCCGAATGGCAGATGACGTCGGATCGGGTCCTTCTCAAGTACCCGAGGAAAAGGAAGAGGGAGAGGAAGATGCGGGCCCAGTTGGTTGCTCAATTTTGAAGTCAATCGAGAACCACATTTGTTATGAAATATGGAAGGATCCGGTAAGTTACTTACCTATTATATAGATTAACTATTTGGAATAATAGATGTATGTAATATTGGATCTTTGTTTTTATTTTTATGCAGAAAAGCTCGCGCCTTTTGAGGGTAATAAACCATGCGAAGATGTGTAGTACGTGGGGATTTGATGAGTTGAAAGAGAGTGTGAAGGAAAAAATCACCCCCACCGGATTGCAGTATTTGGCAAAATACTCATATCATATATTGGACCACGCAATGATTTTTGCTTTTGTGGAGCGCTGGCATCCAGAAACTAACAGCTTCCATCTCGCAGACGGAGAGTTGACAATCACCCTCGATGATGTCCACCACATTTTAGGGCTTAGAGTTGATGGTCGGCAAATGTCGATGGACTATTCCGAGGGCGACTTCGAACTGTATGATGAGATGGTAGATTTGGTTGCTAATTGTCTTGGTGTCGAGTCCAAGACCCTTATCACAATCCCGGAATTTAAGAAGTCTTATGGAGTTCCTTTAAGTTTTTTGAGAAATACTTTCAATGATGACGCCGACGACGATGACGACAACAATGGTAGTGACGACCTCGTGGCCCGTGGATACATGCAGTTCATCCTAGGAGCCGTCGGTATTACAGACAAGTCCGGAACAGCGATACATGCAAAATATCTAAACAATTTTACGGACTTGAACGTTGTGGCTGAAATATCGTTCGGAAGTGGTATACTAGCACACCTCTATAGCGAACTAGGTGCTGCATCTCGAGTCGAGTCGAAGACGATAGCTGGTTGTCAAACACTGCTCCATGTAAGCAAACTCTAGCATACTGTGTCTATACAATTGTATAAAATTATGTCGATAACGATAAATTGTTATATTTTACATTTTCAGGCGTGGATATATGAGCATTTTCCGACGCTCAATAGGGCTACTCTTAATCAAAATTATGACGAGCAGATGCCCAGGATGTGTAGGTGGAGGCCGGCTAAGATAGATACCAGACATCCACATACGTTGGCTACCCTACGTGTTGCTCTAGAAGATCTGACTGCAAAGGAGGTGAAACAATAGTAACTTGAACTAGCATTTACTTACCACTCTAGTATTCCACATTAATTAGTAACTCCTTAAGTAATGAATGCATGTTGTAGATTATTTGGCATCCATATAAGGATCTGCGAAATAGCACTCATCCTGTGCAACCAGTTGCACTATTTAGAGGTCCGCTGTTTTGTCATGAAATTGAGGAGCCTCACATCCCAGATAGAGTTCTTCGTCAGTTTGGATACGTACAGACTATCCCGAGTACGTTGAAATTGAGGACCGTCGGCCAAGGGAAGAAACCGTCGACCTATGTCCCGCCGTACTACCCCTGGGGGTTGTACTTTTTTGCTGACTGGCAACAACATCTTCTCGGTGAAACCATACGAACTCCGGCGGTAGAGATGTGGGATTGTAGTGAGGACTATATGGAATACTATGGGAATGCTGGACATGATATGATGTTGAATCCTGATAAGAGAACTGCGAAAGTGCCGGTAGCAGTACCCATACCTTCCAAGTCAGCACTATATGATGCATTGCAGAAGATGGTTAGTATAGTTTGTTTAATTAACCCATGTTGTGGTAATTTGTTGGTTCCTAAAATTATGATATGTATTCATGCAGGCTTCGAAAGTGAAAAAATTGGGGAAAAGTCTAATCCAGTGCAAGGGGGAGAATTACGAAGATGTTGGTACCCAGATGCAGAACATCGCAGCTGATTACCCTTTTATCGATGAGCGACGTACGAAGATACGTCATGATACTGAATGACTATGTAGTACGGATAAGGCTGAATGTATTTGGTAGTTGGGTGACTTGCAAAACTTTTCTAAATGGTTGAACTTGCGTATTATGTGACTCTTAGAACTTGCTGTGACTCTTAGAACTTGCGTATTCTGTGAATGTTACCTTGCAAGTCTGTGTATTATGTGAATGTTATGTTGCATATTATATGAATGTTATGTTGCGTATTATATGAATGTTATGTTGCGTATTATGTGAATGTTATGTTGCGTATTATGTGAATGTTATGTTGCGTATTATGTGAATGTTATCATACATATGTGGACTGTCAGGAAACTAGGCAGTCCTTATCAGGACTTGCTGTGAGTATGGACTGCCCAGGAACTGGGCAGTCCACATACAAGCAGCAAGTCCTGATAAGGACTGCCCAGTTACCTGGCAGTCCACATACATATGTGGACTGCCAGGAAACTGGGCAGTCCTTATCAGGACTTGCTGTGAGTATGGACTGCCCAGTTTTCTGGACAGTCCACATACAAAATGCAAGATGCAGTAAGATAGCTGAAAGAACACTCATAGATACGCTAATCAGTAATTCTACAAGACGCGTCGCTTAGTCAGTAAGATACAAAATGCAACGCTGCTAATCAGTAAGATACAAAATACTCATAGATACGCAGTAAGATACAAAATGTTAACTGTACAGCTGCCTATGCAAAATGTTACATTTTGTCAACTATACATGAGTCTATGCAAAAAAGTTACGCTTCGTCAACTGTACATCAGTCAATTAATACATCATAGTGGCCCTCCGGCCGCGGTATAGGTTCCACGAAGTTCGTGATTTTCTTGTAAACATATATTGCATCTTCGTAGGGTGTTACCCAAGCGAGGGATTCTTCCGGTGCATGTTTCCACCAAAGTGACGCAGGGAAAGGAATAGGAGAGTGCCCAATCAACCGCGGGATAATAAAGTGATCTCCGACGAGTCCAATTGTATTTAGAGTGGATATACTGTAGTCCTTCGGAGGAGCGCACATTGGAAAAAATGTGTTGTTGTTGTGCTTGGAAAAAACGATAATTGGGATCTTGTAATTGTTAGCGAACAGATATGCACCAGAAGGTATGTCCAGGTAATGCTCTGGTCCAGTAGTCTGGGTGTCGCATGGAATGCTGGTCAACAATTCGCCAACATGTTCTTGCCCAAGTATTTTGCTATAGAATGAAAGATGAGACTCCAGCTCAAAATATAGCTCAGCTCTAACTTGTCTCCATCCGTCTTTAGCGGGGTAGCCTAGATGCCGCGCAAGCACATGATATCCACAATGCCCGTCTTTGGGCACATCATCAATAGACCAAATATATTCCCGCATGCCGGGCACAAAAGCCCTAATGTACGCATCGAGTGTGTTTGCAGCACTCGTATTCTGTTTCTTTCTGAGTATGGAGCTTCTCCTTCCTCTTTGGAACGGCTAGAATTTGCACATTTCTTTCAACGTGCTTAAAGAGAGAGGCTTCTCGCTTAGTAGACTCGAGCTTCTTCTTTTGCGTTCTTGTAAGTCTTTTTGGCGGTCTAACTTTCGGAGCAATGATAGAAGATGGCTCCTGTAGACGAGTACTTGTCGGGTTGGCAAGTTCTTGGATCCCAAGCTCAATGGACTTCCTCTCAGGTTCTAGTGCTGTACACCATCTGGCATGAAGAAGTTTCAACTGTGGCATGGAAAAGAAATCATCTGGACTGTCCACCGTAGGCATGATCGACAGCTGTCTCCAACGCTGGTCAACGACCACTACTGGAATAGGTCGACCTTGACGTCGATATTCGTTGATCTCGTGTGCACAAGGGAGCCCGAGAGAATATCGATGTGTACAACCACATACTTCGACATCTAAACCGACAGAATTCGCACGACCAATCTCATCAAGTAGTAATGTCAATGCGTCGTGGGACGCCACGTGGATTAAATCAGACAAGAGATGTTCATTCTTGTGTTGGTGTTTTACAATGTTCAGGCTCATCTCAAATGAAGCCTTTATCTCGTTCATGACCGAATTGGTCATTCGATTGATTGATTGCCAAACGGAGACGAAACCACCGGACGATGAGCGCAGATATCTTTTTAGTCTTGCATGTGAGCCTTCGACACGGTTAGTAGTGGTCGTGCCGTAGTGTTTCACCATATTCGTCCATGCCAAGACAAATTTTTCTTTATGTTCATCAAGCCAGGTGTCTTTGATGTAAGATATACACGCCGGGTTGCTCTGCTCCCATTGCTCTTTGAACATGTACCATGCCGCGTCAAATGTTTCCTCACTACTTGCTCGCCACACAAGAGTCCAACCGTTGTAGAAATCTTGAAAGCGGTCCATGTCGAGTTTGCCGTCTACTTTCTCGAACTTCAGTTTGTATTGTGCTTGAATTTTTTTGTTTATATGCCAAGTACATAGTAATCTACGAGCATGAGGAAATACGGTATTAATAGCATTCATCAATGCGTATTCCCGATCGGTCATAAAAATAGACGGTTCTTTATGTCCACTGTAAAGTATCTTCAGCTTTTCCAAAGCCCATGTATAGTCCTCTAATGTTTCGATCCTCATAAAACAAAAGGCAACTGAAAATGTCCTTCGGGTTGAAGTGAACCCAACAATGTGAAGAAGAGGCATCTTGAATTTATTAGTCTTGTAGGTGCAATCAAGAACCAAAACATCGACGAAGGACCGTGCCAACTGTGTACAATCCGGATGAGACCAAAACAGAGAAACGACTTCATTGCTCACCGGCAGTCTTCTATGGTATTCCACATAATGATTTTCGGCGAGCAATTTCATCACTTGTTGCATCGCCATTCTTCCTTTTAGACTCCTCGTTCTAGACCTCGCTAGTGCATTGTAAATTGTCCTCATAGTGGACTTGTTCCTCTCATTCTTCTGAAGCAGCGCAGAATAAATTTCTTTTGGAGCAACTCCGGAAGCTGACATTTCTGTAACTAACTTTTTCTCATCATCTTTCAATCTTCCGGCGTAGGCATGACCAGTTAGCGTCTCCAGAATAGTATGATTGTGGATCCCATTACGTACCACAACTGTCCACTTCTCGCCAGTCTTGCACCCCACCACTAGCTTGAATGGACAACCACATTTTCTTGAGCCTGCCTCTTTCTTCCCAGTTATTATTGGGAGAAGTTCACTTTTTTTACGATGCACCATATACGTCCCACCTCTTTCACAGCCAATCTCTGTACTTTGACGCTTCGGCCGACATCGTAGCTGTTTGCCATTAAAATTGTTTTGATTGAAATCTTAATACAAACAGAACAGTGATACAATATAGGACTTAGATGTAGTCCTAGGAGTACACTTTTGTTTAGGCTGGGTCCTTAGTGCCAATGGAGCGAGTGGTAATGCGTTGACTCCGTTGACCGGCTGACGGCGGTTATCGGTTCTCTGAAGGTGTTGAGTGCTCTGGGTGCTGGAGCTTACTGAGAGGAGGAAGACGTTGAGTGTCTAGGACTGCCTCTCTGGTGATTCTCTGTTGTGGATTCTTTTTGAGTCTTGTCTGTTCTGAGTCTCTGTGTGTGTGTGTGAAGGAGATGACCCTTCTATTTATAGTTTTGCAGGCTGGCTGCTCATGCGCGCATGCAGGATGCGCCGGTGTGGGGATGCAACGTGGAGGTCGCTGATGGAGGCGCACGGGTGCTGCGCCCTGATCGAGGGGGAGAACTCTTCATACTGCTGTTGTGAGCCGACATGTAGCAGAGAGAAGATCTTTTCGTTGCTGAAATCTTGGATGAGTTGAGTCAAAAGACACGTGTCGTCGACTCATGGTTCGAAGATCTCGGATTTGGTGGAGAGAAGTGATCTGGTGAGCTGCGCCTTGGATTGGGCGCAGGAGGAGGCTGCGGCTCATAACCTTTAGGAGTTACAAACCATTTGGGGCGCATGGCTTTTGAGGCGCATGCAGGCGACTTTCCTTCTGTCTTTCGGGATCAGAGAGCAGTCTGAGGCGCATGGCTTTTGAGGCGCATACTGATTTGGACGCATGGCCGTAGAGGCGCATGCTGATGGTGGAGTGGCCACGTGGCAGTAGCCGTCGAAATAAAGTCATGATGATGCTGACGTTGCCGACGCTTCGTTTTCTGAAAAGCTGTCAACTGTTCAGACTTTGGGAGGCGTGCTGCCAACTCTGTCAGTTCAACATTTAATGTTGGTGACGTTCGATGGGTAGCTGAGTGGACGCGTCGGTTGGCGTTCCACTCGGTATGGAGATGTGTGGGGGCGCATCCTCTGTAATGCGCCTGGTACTGAAGGGCGCGTCTATGTGATGCGCCTGATGCCGAAGGGCACGTCCGTGCATGGCGCATCTTCATTGGTCCGTCTGTTGAGTTCTTCAGAGCATTAGTGGCTCCCTGACTTAGCTGAATTCGAAGAGGCGAGTTCATTCATCAAAAATACAAGTTCATTGCACTGACTTCGGGAAGGTTGCCACTTGGCGCATGGGTTTGATTTGCCCTGGCCTATGAATAGCAACAGTTTGAGAGAGTTTTGTTGTCTCTCCCTTTGACTTCTCGACGAAGATGGATTCGACTGATCCTCCTCCTTGGCAAGACGTTGTACTGTGGATGATGATTCTCTTTGTTTGAAGAAGCTTTGACGGTTCCTTCAGATGACTGAGATTCGCCGAGTTGGAATGGACATAGATGTACCTAAGCCTCATTATGATGGAAGAGCCCCAGGCTGGTAGATGCGCCTATGTGCTGACGAGGAAGTGATTCACTCTGACGGGGCGAAGTGATGCGCTGGAAGACAGGTACAGCAGGTTGCAATTGTTGGAACACAGACTGCCTTGGTAGTGGAGCCACTGTCTTGCGGTAGCAGCAGTTGATGGCGACCGTAGCACAAGTGTGCCCTGTGAGGGGCGCATTATGCTTGTTGGTCGGCTCTCCTGATCGACGTTTGTGAGTGATCACGTTGCGCAGATCGTTGGAGGAGAGTGCCACCTTCGCACCCTCTTCAGGCGCATGGCAAGGCCAAGCGTCGGGGTGGTCAAGTGAGAGTGCCACCTTTACACCCCCATCAGGCGCATGGCAAGGCCAAGCGTCGGGGTGGTCAAGTGAGAGTGCCACCTTTACACCCCCATCAGGCGTATGGCAAGGCCAAGCGTCGGGGTGGTCAAGTGAGTGCTGCGCCCCCTGATCTAATACCAAGCAGGCATCACGATCAGTAGTGGGGGAACCACAGCATTTGAAGTGACTTGAACGGACCTCAGACGCACAACCAGAGGAGGCGCGGGAGTTCAAGACCACTGGGTTTGCCTTGCTCGACTTGGTTGTGAACGTAATAGATGCACCCAAGTGAGGTAAGGACTTTGAAGGTCGGCTCGTTTCTGGCGCCGCAGCACCCGAGTCAACCTTATACAGCTTACCATCAGCAGCGCGCATGATTGTGAGCGCATGCTTCTGGTTTGCCATTGGCATAGCACGTTTGCGGCGCATGGCCCGTGCCGCCTTGGACTTCTTCGTACCAGCCCGTGGGGTGCATAGTACTCAGAGTCCAAATTATCCTCGCCATGACAGCGAGTGAAGAGCTTGCAGCCGACCCAGAAGAAGAGAAGAACAACTGCAACTTGTGGCTCGAACGGGCTCCCTGGATAACGGGCCCCCTTTTCTTTATTTATTTTTTTGGTCCCCTTTTTCAAAGGAGGCAAGAGGTCTCTATATATAGAGTGGAATGAGGCCTCCCTTCTTCTCCTTTCCGATGTGGGATTAAAAGAAAGATCCCTTCTTTTTCATGCTTCTACAGTAGCGACCTTGAAGTTACAAGGGTTGTGTTGGTTTGCCTTCCAACTTCTCTGCACCATTCTAATGCTTCGGCGTAAGTTTCAAAGACAATATCTGTCGAGAATTTACTGCTCAAATCTGTGCACATAGGCGATGGGGTGCCCTACAATAAATTTACAATTATTTAAATACCTAAATCAATGACAAAACCAAATACAATATCCAATTCAGCCTGTTAAACTAGACTGCCACAACATCTGGCAGTCCTGAGTACTTCATGGACTGCCAAAATGTGTGGCAGTCTAGTTGAATCTACTATCAACTTTAGGACTGCCACATTTCTGGGCGGTCCTTGACGTATCTAGGACTGCCAGAAAGTGAGGCAGTCCTTAAGTTCATACGTATTTAACTCGACTGCCATACTTTCTGGCAGTCCTAAGTACTTCATGGACTGCCAACTTGTGTGGCAGTCCAGTTGAATCGATCATCAACTTTAGGACTGCCAGATTTATGGGCAGTCCTTGAATTATTTAGGACTGCCAGAAAGTGAGGCAGTCCTTAAGTTCATACGTATTTAACTCGACTGCCATACTTTCTGGCAGTCCTAAGTACTTCATGGACTGCCTGAAAGTTAGGCAGTCCTTAACTTCATACGTATTTAATTGGACTGCCATACTTTCTGGCAGTCCTATGTACTTTGTGGACTGCCATGTGATGTGGCAGTCCAATTCTAGGGTACGAAAAAATTTAACTGCGTCGGGGACCAACCACGGGTTCTTCGGAGAGAATGTCGTCTTCTTCGGAAGGACCGGGATGATCGATTGCTACATTTGATGTCCCAATTTCTTCCATATTTTCTACATTATGAAAGAACATTAATCAAAAATTAGGAATCAACCGATTATTTAACAAACTTTGCAATATAGTAGTCGAAAACATACCGACTACTACGAATATTCGTTGATAACCACTCTACAGTTACAAAACAGGAAGATTTTTGTAGGGAGAAAAGGATTCTCAATCTAGGGTTTAGTAGAAAATTTGAGATTAGAAGAAAATTTGAGAGGAAAAGAGAAAGTGAAGAGAAATAAAACAATTGACTTTTATACTCCCCAATGGGCTAGTCCTAATAAATTTTTTCAATGACAAACTTGTAAATAACACAAACTTACAAATGGGCTAACCCCGATCAAATTATGCAGTGCCCTTATCAATTTCCAAAAAAAAAGATGGTGCGTGGATAGGTCAAGGAAAATGCTAAATAGTCCGCGGTCTGTGCCCGCCGGCTGTGACCGTGGGCTGATGTGTCACAACTCAATTCGTCTCCCTATTCGCGTGAGCTCCACCCGTCGGTGTCCTTCCAATTAAAAAAGGTCACGTGTACCGCGGGCCAAAACTGTAAGCCAAAACGTGGTCCACGTAGCACTGTCGTGGAACAAGAGAAATTATGTTAGCTTCTATCGCTCCTTGCATCTGGGAATAATTAAGAGAAGAAAAAAAAGTTCAAGGAACACAATTATGTTATGTAGGAAATAATAATGTCTTGTTCTCATTGCTAGGATTTGTTACAATATATATAGTGTCTACATTTGGGCTTATGGGTATGGGCCATATTTACATTGCAAATATTATCTTATAATCTAACACCCCCTCTCAAGTTGGAGCATGTAAGTCACAAATGTCCAACTTGGAAAGAAAAGAATCGAACACTTGTTTTCCAAGGGGCTTGGTGAAGATGTCAGCCAGTTGAGAAGAAGTAGGAACATGCGAGGCTATTACGGTCCATCTCTAATAGCATCGCGAACAAAATGCAAATCCACCTCAATATGCTTACTGCGTTCATGAAATACAGGGTTCTGAGCCAGGTGCAGGGCTGACTGACTGTCATAATACACCGACATAGCAGACTCCTGGCGAACGCCGGCCCAAATACACCAATAACTCCTTCAACCATTTCAACTCACAAACGAGCGCAGCAAGAGATCGGTATTCAGCTTCAGCGGAAGATCGGGAAACAGTTGATTGCTTCTTGGTCTTCCAAGAAATAGGAGACCCCCCCAGAAACACCAACCAGCCTGTAACAGAGCGGCGAGTCAAAGGACAACTGGCCCAGTCGGAATCACACCAACCAGAAAGACGGAGATCACAATCGGCTTTCAAAAGAATACCCTGTCCTGGTGCATTTTTAGATATCTGACAACTCTCAAAGCAGCATGCCAATGATCTTGTCGAGGCTCTTGTAAGAATTGTGACAAGATATGCACATCATAGGCCAAGTCGGGGCGAGTAAATGATAGATAAATCAACCTCCCAACCAGCCTTCGATAAGTTTCTGCATCCGCCATCCTTGGACTAGTCGATTCTGCCAGCTTGTGATTGGGCTCCATGGGAAAATCGGCAGAACGAGACCCCATCAAACCGCATTCTGAAATGATGTCCAAAGCATACTTCCTTTGACACAAGGAAATTCTTTCCGCACTCCGAGCCACCTCTATGCCAAGAAAGTACTTCAACACACCAAGGTCCTTCATGTGAAAGCAAGAACTAAGGTACTTTTTGAAAGCATCTAAAGCACCTGTGTCATTACCAGACACAATCATATCATCCACATAGATCAAAACATGCAACTCTACCTTCCCCTTAAAAAAAGAAAAAAGGGAATAATCGGAATGTGATTGAATAAATCCATAGGATATCAGAGAAGCAGTAAGCTTAGCGAACCAACAACGTGGTGCCTGTTTCAATCCATATAGAGACTTACGCAGGCGACACACTTTGTTGGGTTCACTATGCGAAAAACCTGGCGGCAACTTCATATACACTTCTTCTGTCAGATCTCCATGAAGAAAGCATTGGGAAGTAGATGAGTGTACAAAATAAAGTACAAATCTGACGGAAGTGTTGAGCGCCACCACAGAGACGTGATGGGGGACGTGGTGCTGGTGGCGCAGGGATTGTTCATCATGTCGCCGCTGCTGGTCATGGTGTCCCTGCTGGTCTTGCTGGAAGTTCGGCGGATATGATGCATGGAGGGTATCCTTCACCACTCTCAGGTGAACAATGGCAGAAACTGATGAACTGGTTGGGCAACGGCGATTCTTCCAACCCTGGTTCTTCAAACTCTGATCGTCTGATGGGTAAGAATTCTTCTGTCCCTTGGATATTCGATACTGGGGCTACTCTTCATGCGACAGGCTCTCGTGACTGTTTAGTTGATTGTTTTGAGGGTCCTGTCTGTCCTGTGATTTTGCCTGATGGGAGCACTATTGAGGTTGTTCTGAGAGGCAAAGTATTTTTGACTGCTTCGTTGGTGTTGACGGATGTTCTTTATGTTCCGACATTGACTTGCAATTTGATCTCTGTCTCCCAATTGCTCTGATACCATGTAGGAAATAATAATGCCTTGTTCTCATTGCTAGGGTTTGTTACAATATATATAGTGTCTACATTTGGGCTTATGGGTATGGGCCATATTTACATTGCAAATATTATCTTATAATCTAACATGTTAGCTTCTAACTCTCCTTCATGTTAACAGAGGTGGAACCACTAAGGAGCAATGATCCATTCCCAAACAAAAAAATAATCTTATATATGTATATTTCTTTTTTCATAAGAGTGAGTCCACGTCTGGCGGTCTAGGCCACCCTAGTCTACTCCAACTCAAACTAATCCTCATCCGAGCATTTCCTTCCGCCATTATTCAAAGTTGGGCAGTGGTGGAGCATAGGTTGGGTTGGCCCGGACAGTTGCCCATGTTTAACTAATACTATATTATGACATTTTGAACAAGTAGCCGTCTTAGTCTACTTGGTAGGGTGGATGGGTATTTATTTGACAGGTTTGTATGTATAGTTTGTGAGGATTCTCGTAGTTTTTTCTTCTTCTTTTTTTGGGTTTATTTTTTGAGGTTATCACAGTTTTTTTTTTTTAATTCATGCTCTCGGCCCTCCCTAAAAAAGATTTCTGACTCCACCCTTGAAGTTGGGCGAGTTACATTGTCGATGAGAAGCACTATCAAGTTGTCTAGCTCCACTTGTTCCTCCTCAGTCGGTTCTCTCCTTATTATAGACAATAACTTTAACACGAGGGAAGAGAGTAGCGGACCTTATCTTTCTTATGCTAATTCTGACAATATGTGGGTTAGCAGAAAAAAAAATACTCTTGCGTGTATGGAAACCTGGCCTACTGCTGCTTAAACTATTGCTTAAGAAAAATAAAGACTTGTACTTGGTCTTCAAATGCCGGCGTTGACACTGTGAATTTACCAGCTACAACATTAGCGGCAACGATAATAGCTACTTAATTTAAAACTCTGCTGTAGCAGCTCAGTGACAGTACGTAGACTATCGCAAAGAGTGGCAAATTAAGTATATTAATCACCTTAAAATATTTTAAGCAGACAATTATTTGTCAAACTAATAACTATGAAGCATGTTACAGCTTATACTATAGTCTCCTTACTGCATAGTTAGTGAGCATATATATATATATATATATATATATATATATATATATATATATATATATATATATATTGCGTTAAATTAAACAATACTCATATTCTTAATTCTATACCAGATCTAGAACTTAGCTAGAGAATGGTTGCATAATTTTGTTGTTTTGACTCCTGCAATTAGCAGCAAATCACGTTCATTGACAGAAACACAACTCTTCTCTCAATTTGTATACATGCTTATTAATGGATAGATAGATAGTTATAATTAAGGAGGCACATGATTAGGTGACGATGCCAACGTAGAGATTCGATGGCCCCCGGCCCAGTGAATCATCTTTCCCAAGTACATACATATATGTAGCAAAAGTGCAGGAGTAGCTACAGAGACACGGACCTACTATAATTTCTAAGGGGGGGCATGCATGCACAACGTCGAACAATAAAATATGTGAAGTTATATATGTATAAACTTTAATTTTCGTATCGTTAAATCCTAATTACGTTCCTAATGATTGTGCTTGCTCTCAACGATTATTACCAAATATAACCAACTAATTCTCAATGGGCTGACTTTTAGAATTGAAGCCAACATCATTCCCATCTCTCCAAATTAATTGTCCAACATATATATTATTAGTACACGAGTTTCCATTACTTTGTATTCAGAACATTGGTGCTTTCCACAATCTCCTAATTGTAACGGTCGATTCATTTAGAAGCCAGATGTTCATACGCAAAGGGAAGAGATTTAGGGCGGAGAACGCGCGCATTTTTCTTTTCTTTTCCTTTCATTTTTCTTCTACTTGTAGAATAATCTTCATCGTTCTATCCGTCTAGAAATATCTCACCACATCATGTTCTTGTTCATCTAGATACTTCCACCCAATTTTAATTCTTTTCATAGAACTCTCTCCGTGTCATGTCATGTCAAATATTGAAATCTTCTAGGCAAATATTTATTCTTCCACATTTCTTCCAGATTTTCTACTCTTTTAGAGATTTTCATTGCTACCATGTCTTTCTCCCATAATCGAAATCAAGCACCAAGCAAGCAAAGTAAGGAGAGAGCAAGATAGGAGCTAGTGTGAGGGAGTTGTGAGTGTTCTTGTGTGAGTGTTATCTTGAGAACTTGTATCATCTATTATACAAGTTTGGTATTGCTAAAATTCAGTTTTTGAGTGTTCTGAGTGTGCTAATTCCCCTTTGTATCCAACAATTTTGTATCAGAGCGGGTGCGACCAGGGACCAAGGCCAACAGAAGTACACAGAAGACCTCTTGTACAAGTATGAGATGGACATTGGAGGAAAAACCTATTTCAACTCCAATGGAGGTTAATGTTAGGTTGTGCGTCCGAGCTCTCTAGCCTAGTGGTATTAGAGCGGACATCAGGAGGGGCCGGCAAGGTTCGAGCCCCCCAATTGTGTGTGTGCGTGTGATATCAAAAAAAAAAAAAAAATGTTAGGTTGTGCATTGTTAGATAATGCAACTATGTACTTCCAAATGGTTGGTAGTCAAATCTGCCTAACCATCATAAGTTCATGCATTACTTTTGTTCTTGATCAGTAGCTAGTAGGTTCATTGCAAGAGCCGATGTAGTCTCACTTGGATACGGTTTGAAGAATATTGATGCATGTACGTGAATGATACAATTGATATAGGCCTCCTATATAAGAAGGAAAGAACATCAAATATGATTGGCTATTGTTATGTCGACTTTGTCGGAGATCCATCACGACGCTCGATATATATTCTCCATTGACTCAAGAGTAATCTCTCTGTAAATAATAATATTATCAACAATTGAGGTAGAATAGAAAGCGACAACAATGACAACTCAAGAAAGTACATGGCTAACACAAATAATGAAGGACTTGCACCAACCAGTCGATTACTTGGTTTCTCTCCATTGTGACAATCAATCATATATATGATTAGCATAGAATCCAATGCTCCAAGCAAGGACAAAACACATTCAAATACATTGTCACTATTTAAGAGAGAGAGAGTAATGCAAGGGAAGATCTAGACGAAGCCGGTAAACATTGAAGGCCAAGTTGCAGACTTGGCCCTTCAAAATTCGTGGACTTTCGGGAGAAACTTGGTATGACAAGAAGATTGAAAAAAGTTGGTGTCGAGAGTGAGTGTTAAGATAGTAACACCAATTTTCTCTTCCTCTCCTTCTCCTTATCCTAGAATAATTCCACCCTTTTATCCATCTAGAAATCCCTTCACCATCCTTCTCTTGTTCCATCTAGATATTTATATCCTTTTTTTGTTCTTGCATATTGCTCTAGAACTCTCTCCATGTCATATATAACAAACATTGAAATCTTTTAGACAAATTTTTATTCTTCAACCTTTCTTCCAAACTCCCTACTATCCTAGAGATTTGCTATCACATCTCCTCTAAGTACAAATAGGGGCGACCTCTTTCATTTGAAAACCAAGCATCAAACAATCAAAATAAGGAGCTAAGATAGGAGCTAGTGTGAGTGAGTAAAAGGGTTGTGTGAGTTTCTATTGTGAGTGTCCTTGTGTGATTCATTTTTTGAGTGTTATCTTATAAATAATAAAATTCAATTGTTGAGTAGTGTTCCAAGTATGTTAGTTCTCCTCCTATATCCAACATTGATTATGCATGGAGATGAGTCATATCTGGGAAACACATTTGCAAGTTCATAAGTGTTACCAACTTACAATGACCTTGAGGGAAGGTTGTCATTAATGTTGCATTTTTTTTTTTACATTATCATCTTTTATTCGGATCTTTAGAGTAAGATTGTTGAACATAGGACAAAGGCTTATTAGTTGAAGTCATGAATTTTAGTTACATCAAGCTTGGACTAGTCATTTATATTTTGTATCTTATATTCTTTTATACACGCTTTTCTGAGAAGTCATTTTATACTTTGGTCATTGTTTGTTGAATTTCCGTCCATGCATGATCACGAGCAGGACTGGCCCAGGAGGTTGGGTTGTCCTATCCGGAGCCAGTTTTGATCTTTATTGTAGGTCGATCTTGGAGGATCACCCATGACCCCGACCTCTATTAGAATCATACTGAATCTAGGGGTTGCCCTAAAGAGAGGGGGGTACCGAAGCCTGAAGTCTTGCACTACCAGAATAAAGTCGTTTTAGCGACGCCTAAAGACGTCGCTAAAACGACAAATTACGTCGCTAAAAATATTTACCGACGCAATTACCGACGTTTTGGACTTGTCGCGGAAACGTAAGTCGCTGATCTTTAAAACGTCGCCGAACGTCGCAAATACCGACGTTCACCGACGTATGATTACGTCGGTATATCTTGGGATATTACCGACGTCTACCGTCGTTTCGTCGGTGGATTAGCGACGTGTTGAAAGTCGCTACACGTCGGTAAAATCCTGAGATTATTACCAACGTTCACCGACTTTTACGTCGGTGGATTGGCGACGACTATTATGTCACTAATTGTCGATAATTCCTGGGATTATTACCGACTTTTACCGATGGTCTCCGATGTATAAGGACGTCGGTAAACGTCGGTACCCTGGAAAATTTTGCAGATTTATCGACGTTTACCGACGCAAACGTACGTCGGTGGACGTCGGTAAACGTCGGTAAATCTGCAAAAAAAAATAAAAAAAATAAAATACAGAATGTCATTTTTTTCCTGCAGTTTAAAAAGATAACCATAAAGACACAGTATAACAGATATCCTTTTCTCCCTGGGTTCGTCGACCCCTTCGGTGGAACACTCAACACCGGTAAACGTAAACCACAGAAGCACATTAACATCCAATTGAAACGAATAATAACATAAACAACAGTATAACACAATATAGCAGACAACAAATAGAATGGGATCCAACAAATAGAATATGATCCAACAAATAGAATAGGCACAACCAACAAGTATCCAAATAACCAAGTCTACACCAAATAACAAAGTCTACAACCAAATAACCAAAGTCTACACACAACCAACAAATAGAATAGGATCCAACAAATAGGATCCAAACATCCAAGTCTACACAACCAACAAATATCCAAGTCACAAACAAAGGATCAAACAAACACAAACAAACAGTCCTAACTAGGACTACTAGGGATCTGGTGCAGGAGGGGCACCGCCGCGACGAAGGAATAAGAACATCTCATACTCCTCAAGTGAAATCGATACCGATGGAGCAGGCAGTGACATCGGTGGAGTCGGTGTCGATGAATAAGGCGGTGGAGGCGGCGGAGTCGACGACGATGAAGGCGCACCCGGAGGACCAGCACGCTCCAATGCGGTAAGTCGCTGGTTGTATGAATCCATGGTAGATAACAGTTTATCACTGCTCTGGACCATCGAATCCGTCACCAATCTCAGCCTATCGGTCATGGTCACATGTGCTGTCTGCAGCTCCGTCACCGTGCGCTCTAACCCTCCAACGCTGCGCTCTGTCCTCTCAGTCGTCTCCATGAGCTCCATAATGTCGCGGTCGAGCGCATCCAATCGTGCTAGCAGCACAGGATCGTCCGTAGGGTGCTGAGACTGCTCCTCGATCCGTCGTAGCAGGTCATCACGGAGAGACTCCATCATCTGGTGGACTCGGGCAGACTCCTGGAACGGCTGTGGACCATACACACTAGCAGGAGATGCCCTAGAGGACTGGGTCGCAACTAGGGCGCCATAGGATCCCGTACCGTAGTACGTACCCCTATGGAGTCTACCAGCGGCGGTCATCCACAGCTCGTCCGTCGACGGAGCTTGAGTGGGCTGCGAAGAAGTACCGGCCTCTCCTGCATTAGGTGCACTAGCAGCCGCCCGTTCCCGCAGCCTCTGATACTCGGCCTAGAAAGTATGGATAGTACTCTATAATTTCTAATTTCTAATTAATGTACTTGTTATTACTAATTACATGAATATTTATTTGCATCATATTTACTAAGTTATATTAAAATTGACATGAAGTATTAAATTAAGATAACGTATTGTAATACTTACATAGGTCTGCTCGGCCCTCTCGTCAATAAGGCCTTCGCCCTTCCGATGGGTGGCCAGGAAGACGGTCACCATGTCGGCGTTACCGACCTTCCTTACCTGTAATTAAATATATTATCTTAGTAATAATTTATCGGATTTGTATTAAAATAATATTTATAAAAGAGAAAGACATACCAGACGACGGAAATGTTCCGTCATCGGAATCGACCCACCGCACCACTTCGAGGCATGTTGCCTAGCTACCTTGGCCTTCTCCGACTTCTCCTTGTACCTTGGCTCGTCGAATCGAGCCTTCATCGCATTCCACTGATCAGGGGTGATCCAACCTTGGATCGACTTTCCGGCACGATCACGATCCTTCTGATCATTAATAGCGTCACGGATCAGCTTGGCAGCGACGGCAGGAAATATTCCCTCGATAAGCTCGGCCCGGTGCGGTGGATAGGAAAACATATCCTAGAAGAACGCAAACCAAATATTTATCAGTTATATATAATATAAATTAATTATATGATTCATATTAAAAGCAAATCTATTTTAACCTTGAAGCGCGTAAACTAGTAGTTCTTCCTTTCGTCTGGAGCATCAGAGTAGTTAATCCAAGGACCACTATAATTATGCCTCAGCATGTGGCATAGGCGTCTCTGTACCTCTGGGGGACGCGATATCTATACAGACATATTATATTCATAAAAAAAGTTAATTTATGATAAAAACATATAGTAATTCAGAGTAGTTCATCCCGCATACCTCTGGGGGACCACCATAATTATGCCTCGGCATGGAGCATCAGAGTAGTTCATCCCGCACACCGCACATGTCATCAGGATGACGGTTGTACATCCACGAACGATTCTGCAGATAGTAATTCAGCTCCATATCCATTTGAGGATAATTCTGTAAGATAGATACAAGCACATCGTTGAAACACTTGTGAAAGTAATAGCATTTGAGGATATTCCTAATAGTATCGATATCGAAATCGGTATCACACCAATAAGGTAAGGAAATATATACTTGAAATGCCCTTACTGCCTACTGCAGGGGACCATTTGAGGGTATTCCTATTAGTATCGATATCGAAATCGGTATCACACCATTCCTATGAGTATCGATATTGAAATCGGTATCAGACCATTCCTATGAGTATTGATATCGAAATCAGCATCACACCATTCCTATGAGTATCGATGTTGAAATCGGTCATATCGACCATTCCTATGAGTATCGATATCGAAATCGGTATCAGACCATTCCTTTGAGCATCGATATCGAAATCGGTAACATACCATTCCTATGAGTATCGATATCAAAATCGGTAATATCGACCATTCCTATGAAGTATATGTTAGATTAATAGTCCAAGTCTAATGTATCGTGTCCAAGTCCAATGTGCTCGTGTCCAAGTCCAATGTGCTCGTATACAATTTCTCGGATGATTTGTGTTTGTTTACTTCCTTGCTTAATTCATAAGATGTATGTTATTAACATTTCAGATATATTTCACTTTGGTTAAGATATCAGATATCCATAATCATGACTATGATGACCGAACTTTAATCATGAAGGAAGAAGGATAACTAACTCGATTTAGAAAGAATTAGTACAAAGTTGGACAAGGCTCTTCTCTTAGAGAAACATAACTACATATGAGACTTTCAAAAGGGAAATCCTTTTCAAGTGTTTCCAAAATCTCAAGTTGGGAACAGTACTTAAATACATGTGTCACGACCCGATCCCAATTTCTTGGGTCGACTCGGATCATGCCCAGCCTGCACCGTTGTTGAGACGGCGGCAGTAAGCTGTATTCCATATGCAGGTACAATCAACAACACTTGAATTTATAATTGCCACAACATTTTATTTAACGATAAAATAAACTTGTTCATTACAAAAGAGTTCACCACTTTTAAAATAACATTAATTTAAATAAAAGACAACAAATCTCCATCTAAGCAGAAGTATCATCATCAACATCAGGAACCTCCTCTGGAAGCATAGCAGGATACAGCTCTGGGTCGTAATAGCTACTAATCTGTAGCTCTGAGTCATCAATAGGACCTATTGGGTGTGGGGAATCCAGTCAGGAAAGGAGCAAGTACAATTATGAAAATAACAATTTGCATAATGAATAGAAAATTGAAATATTAAAATAACTTTGGAAACAATGATTTTCAACTATAAAACAATTGTGATTTGAGTATGCAGTATCTATGACCGGTTTAGGATGATTCACTTGTATCCTATTGATACGGTCCGGCCTAACCCCGTGTGAAGAGGTGTAAGCTCGCACATTCATTTACTATTGGGCTTTGATCATAGATAACTATACTACTCTCCATTATCCCGATGCAATGATTCAATGTGTTACTCTAGGAGAGAGTACGTGTAACAATTGTGTATTTAATATGCAATATTCTAATATTAATTAAACTGAAATTAACACAACCATACTTGCCTTGAATTTCAATTGGTCGAGATTTGTACTTCGGGATTCGAAAGGTCACGTTCTTCCTTGAAATCCTACATTCCGGGGAACTTTATCTCAGAAATACAAATACCAGAAAAACCTAGTTGCAATCTCTATTTGTCTTTCCTAGTCTATTTTAGTTATTAGCTAACTAACACAACATCACAACGTTTACTAATGAGTTTGAATTTAGAAATTCAATTTATTTAGGTTTTTCGGGAAAACTTGTAATTTTCAATTTAAATATAAAACTTGGTATTTTATTAACTTATTGGGAAAAAGATTGGTGTTTTATAATAACTAAATAAAAATATAATTTCTTTTCTTAAAATGAGAAAATCGTGAATTATTAATTAATAATTAATAATATTATTGATTAATCCTACTCGTTTACTCAATCCCAGAATTCACAAATCTAAAGTTCCTACTGATTACAAACTTTTGCAGAAAATAAAAGAATAGGCTTATGCCCTTACAAATTAATACATGAATTTAAATAAGAGAAAAATGGGTTAGTCCTTTAAAATCACCTAAAAATTAAATAATAAAATTTTAACTAAATTTGTAAATTATTAGAATGTCTCAGAACTGGTCCAATCTTCAAATACAGCTACTCTGCCTCAACGTCCGGACGAACCGGTGCGTTTGCATTTCGCTGGGGCCCATTGACCAATATGGTCGTCGCCCAAAATAATATAAAAAAAAAATAATATTATCCGAAAATCCTTTGAAAATCATTTTTTTATAATTTTCTAAAAATTTCGGCAGCACTCCCTCTGTTTTCGGTCAACCCAAAAACTGGGAAATGCTTCCGATATACCTGCAAAATAATTTCCAAAACTCGAAATTCATATATATCCATAGAACATATTTTTTCCAAAGCCAACACAGCATTTCCGAAATGATAACGAAATTCCCGAAACCCGAAACCATTCCGATTTAACTTCCCAAAAGAATTCAATTCCAGCATATTAACCGAAAATTCCCAACAGAACCCAAAAGCAATAACAGAACATTATCCAATCTCATTCACAGAGCTTAAGAGCAAAAATTTGAATCTCCAATCATTTCCATTAATTCTCGAAAACCCGAGAATACAGAAAACAGAGAATCTCTTCTTAAAAAGTTCTCAAAAATCCGAGAAAAACTACAGAACCCAGTTCTGTCCTAATAATTCTATTTAATCACAGAAAACAAACCACAGCAATCATTTCCGAGATTTTCGGAAAAGCCGAAATAGCAACGTAACTATTACGTTGTCGAAAACCGAAATCCCGAAGGATTCGGGGACCAGAGAATTCATCATCGACAGAAAGGAAAATAGAGTTCCAGAAATTATACCCAAAACCGAAGTCGAAGGAAATCCCGAATTTGGGTCGCGGAACCGAACGGCAAAACGGACAGTGCTGGACATGGACAGGGGCGAGCAAAGGGTCGACGGACGAAGGCCACGCGGGGTGCCGGCGGTGGACGGCGGCGGTCGCCGGTCGGGCGCGGGCGGCGGTGACGCGGGGCCGCGCGGGTCGACGGGAGCGCCGGGAAGCGGCTTGGTCGCGCTGGAAAGGGGCGTCGGCCTCGGGAAAACTCGGCCAGTGGTTCGCCGGGGAGGATCGAGAAGGGGATCGCCGGAAAATAGTTGATTTGGAAAGAGGATGAAGAAGATGGTGATGGTGTGGAAAAAAATGATGGGGAAAAGCCCCTTTTATAGGAAATAGGTAGTGAAGGTTACCATTTAAGAAGATGGAGAGCCACCATGGCTTGATGGTCGGCCGGTTATGGAAGGCGAGGGGGTCAACGGGTGGGGAAGAAGAAGAAAACTTCTTCGGTTCACAAAGGCCACTCACAGCACCCAACACTAAAGAAGAATGAAAAGGCTATTGAATGTTATCTTCATCAGACACTTAATATATGTCATTCAATACCAAGAGTAAGTATAGACTTAATGGGTTGAGACATACGAATGGGTTTGAAACCCATTCAAGATTTATAGGTTAGCCTATAATTGGCTTGGGTTAGGTCCAATTGGACTTAGAAAAATAATGAGTTTGGGCCAGGATTGAAACTAATGGCCAAAGTAATGGGTTTCAATAAAATTTAAAGGCTTTGGGCTAGGAAAATTTTAGACAACTAAAAATATTTTTAAAGGAAATATTATTTAGAAAATTTTTGTACAATTTATAAAAAATATTTTATGTTCAAATTTGGGTTCAAGTCCGGGCTGACATGCCAAAAATCCAAGTTTAACTATTTGGAAAATAATTTACTCTTAAATAAATATTATTAACATCTAACATTATTCTAAAGAAAAAATTTATTGCTAACAAAATTTTATTTAGCAAATAAAAAAAATTAGAAGTAAACTAAAAATACGGGTTTCACAACCTTCCCTCCTTAGAAAATTTCGTCCTCGAAATTTAAGGACAGGTAGGACAGGATTCCCACAATTTAATTAGACACGAGTATGGTGTTCAATTCAGGTTCAAACAATAAGAATTTTTAAAGGTAATCATGGATGAGACAATTTAGGGACAAAATAAAATATAAAGCGAACCAAAGTGTATGAGGTTGATCAGACCATCATTGCACCGGTTCTGATTAGACAATATATTAATGGAGGCCTCCAATAAGATAATGTCATGATCAAGCTTGAAAAAAGAATAGCTCGCAAAACTAAGCTAACAAGCATAATGTCAAATTTGAAAATGAAACAGATGAGTATGGAAAAAAAATAGGAATAATGATTCAACTTTGCCTGATCTTCATCTCACCTCTGACTATGCTTGTTACTGGTTTCTCTGACACTGCCTTCTTCTACAAATTCCAGTGGTTGACAACTGTTGTCTGCCCAGTGCTTCTGTCTATCATAGCTTGTCTCTGATCATCTTCACTTCCTCTGCTGCGCCAGTTACTCTCTCTGGATCTAACAGTATTCTTTCTTCTACATCGTCCTATGCAAGTTATGTACGAAAACTACATCCAAAACTTCAATGATGTTGTACTGATGCTAACTGGGTATTTATTGTAAGAAAACTCTACCAAAGATAATTGATCTTTCCAATATCCTCCAGATTCCAGGAGGCAAGATTCTTCAGCATGTCTTCAAACGTCTAGATTGACTTCTTTGATTGTCTGTCAGTTGGAACTTCATGAATCCGGTAGATGTGTCTCTTGCACATTGCCGCCAACTCTTTCGTGAATAAAGCAACTTCATAATGAACTGACTTGGTCAGTCAGTCCACAAAATCCAATTGGTGATCTTCCCTCCTTAGGAACAAAGTAATCCTAACACAAAATCCATTTATGTGTTCCATCGTTGGCAATAGAGAAACTCCCAAATGTTCCTGCCAACACTTGATCTCTAAGTTTACAAGTGCCTTGTCTTGAAACTGTGTCTTCTTGACTTTGTTCTTCAGACTCGAGCTCACTTGCAGCTTTATTGACACTGAATCAGCATCTAGTTCCATCCTTCTATCTTCAGACAGTATGCTCTCCAGCCCAACTTCCTGATGTCTAGGTGCCGCTTCTTGGTCAAACCATCGATATCAGCTTCAATCGTCTTCGTTTACCCAATATTCCGCTCTTTCTGAGTAGAAATATATTTCAGACTTTTATAGTCCGTATATAATTTTACTCCCTTTCCATAATAATTCCATAGCCTTAAAGCAAGGATACTTACAACAAGTTCCGAATTATGTGTGGGATAGTTCTTCTCATGAGTCCGTAATTGCCTAGATATGTAGACAATTATTTTCCCATGTTGTTGAAGAATACAACCCAGTCTTTTTCCTGAGACATCTCTGTAGATGGTGAAACCACCGGATCCTGCGGGTAGCGCAAGGATTGGTAAGCTTCTTCTACAGCTTCTTAAATGCGTCCAGACAAACTCTTCATTCTTTCGAGTCAGCTTCATCATCGACTCAGCAATCTTGGCGATTCCTACACAGATTCCAGTAGTATCCCATCAAGTCCAAGAAACCATTGAACTTAGATATACGACTTCTCCACAGCGGCTATCTATCTAGAGTCTATCAAATTTTCTTCTCTTGTGACATTATGGCAAAACCACATTGTCTAAGAAAATTCATGTCTTGATAGCTTACCAAAAACTTCTTCAAAGTTCCTAGAAATTTCTCAGATGCTCTTCATGTTCTTCTTCAGTCCTTGAGTATATCAGATTTTTGTTATCTAAAGAAAAGACAACAAACTGATTCAATTACTCATAAAAAGACTCTGTTCATGAGATTCATGAACACAACATGAGTATTCATCATTCCAAGAGACATGATCCAAAAATTCAACTACCAGTATTTGGTGTTGAATGTCGTCTTGAGAATGTACTCCTTCATGATCTTAATCTGATGGTAGTCAGTTCTTAAGTTAATCTCCGAAAACCCTTAAGTTCACTCAACTTGGATAGATCATCAGTCGAGAAAAAGTAATTCTTCAGTGCCCTGATAGTCTACTCTCATCCATATTGTTTTATCCTTCTTGGATACAAACAAGACTGATGCTTCTTAGAGTGAAGCTCCGTCTTATATGAAACCCAACACCTTTAGTCCATTGATCTAATCCTTCATTTCCTTGGCTTCCTTCAGGTCGATTCTATAGTATCACTTAGTCATAGGGAAGGAGCTAGGTACTAGGTTAATGGAATATTTCTATGCATAGGGTAATCCAGAAACTATTAGGGAAAACTTCTATCATGAAGATGTAACTAAGATTTTTATTCATATAAGAGAATTACAACAAAACTCTCATAATTGATCTAGGGACATCTTGTTACAGCTTCTTAATAGATAATACTACTCAGCAGTCCTAAGTACTATTCTTCATGGTTCTGGTTCTTGCTTGGGCATCTCCATTTTCTTCCTCTTCTATGATCCTTGATTCTGCTTCATCCCTTCCTACGGTCTGTTGGATAGAGTCCTGAGGTTGTGGCATAATAGACGCTCCGATACGATGATAAGATAAGAGGCAGTCCTTAACTTGATGTTCAGCAGATCCACACACCAAACATTGCCTTAATCTCTTGCGACAAATGTTGGCTTGGTGACCAGGTCTCTTACAGTAGGCACAAGCCAAAAGCTTCTTGCAATATGGTTGTCGGACAGGGCCCAAATATCTTCTATTCTCATGGGTATCCCTCCTAGGACGAGGTTCCGCTCCAACTTGGTTTAAAATGGCTAAGGTTGCGTCGTTGATATTCTTCATGACTTCTCTCGAGATATCCATCTGTTCAGCTTGAATCTTCTGATACTCTAGGATTTCTTGAAATAGAGCAACCATCTGAGAGGTGTTCTCTGGTACTGGTGAAGCAACATGAGTGGGTACTTCCTCAAAGAAAAGTAACCCAGTTAGAGGAGAGGTAGGATTTGCCAGTGTGGGGAAAACTTCACTGGATGATTGGTGAGGATGATCAATCAGCTGGTTGGGTGAAAAGCTCTGACTTGACTGAAGAGGCGGGGTTCGATCCGGAGATGATACCACATCGCCAACAGAGTTGGTTTTGTCAGTGGTCATTCTCTGGAAGGTTTAGGATGCAAGCATAAGCAAGGTAACCTACCAGTCTATAAAAATATTTATCATATATAAATCGGTCCTATGTTGTGGCAATTTTGATGTTCTAGTGTTCCTAATTGTTTCTAGTTTTCCTAAATTGTTGATTTAGTTGACCTGCATGGGCCACTACTAAAAACATGTCACGACCCGATCCCAATTTCTTGGGTCGACTCGGATCATGCCCAGCCTGCACCGTTGTTGAGACGGCGGCAGTAAGCTGTATTCCATATGCAGGTACAATCAACAACACTTGAATTTATAATTGCCACAACATTTTATTTAACGATAAAATAAACTTGTTCATTACAAAAGAGTTCACCACTTTTAAAATAACATTAATTTAAATAAAAGACAACAAATCTCCATCTAAGCAGAAGTATCATCATCAACATCAGGAACCTCCTCTGGAAGCATAGCAGGATACAGCTCTGGGTCGTAATAGCTACTAATCTGTAGCTCTGAGTCATCAATAGGACCTATTGGGTGTGGGGAATCCAGTCAGGAAAGGAGCAAGTACAATTATGAAAATAACAATTTGCATAATGAATAGAAAATTGAAATATTAAAATAACTTTGGAAACAATGATTTTCAACTATAAAACAATTGTGATTTGAGTATGCAGTATCTATGACCGGTTTAGGATGATTCACTTGTATCCTATTGATACGGTCCGGCCTAACCCCGTGTGAAGAGGTGTAAGCTCGCACATTCATTTACTATTGGGCTTTGATCATAGATAACTACACTACTCCCCATTATCCCGATGTAATGATTCAATGTGTTACTCTAGGAGAGAGTACGTGTAACAATTGTGTATTTAATATGCAATATTCTAATATTAATTAAACTGAAATTAACACAACCATACTTGCCTTGAATTTCAATTGGTCGAGATTTGTACTTCGGGATTCGAAAGGTCACGTTCTTCCTTGAAATCCTACATTCCGGGGAACTTTATCTCAGAAATACAAATACCAGAAAAATCTAGTTGCAATCTCTATTTGTCTTTCCTAGTCTATTTTAGTTATTAGCTAACTAACACAACATCACAACGTTTACTAATGAGTTTGAAGGAAAACTTGTAATTTTCAATTTAAATATAAAACTTGGTATTTTATTAACTTATTGGGAAAAAGATTGGTGTTTTATAATAACTAAATAAAAATATAATTTCTTTTCTTAAAATGAGAAAATCGTGAATTATTAATTAATAATTAATAATATTATTGATTAATCCTACTCGTTTACTCAATCCCAGAATTCACAAATCTAAAGTTCCTACTGATTACAAACTTTTGCAGAAAATAAAAGAATAGGCTTATGCCCTTACAAATTAATACATGAATTTAAATAAGAGAAAAATGGGTTAGTCCTTTAAAATCACCTAAAAATTAAATAATAAAATTTTAACTAAATTTGTAAATTATTAGAATGTCTCAGAACTGGTCCAATCTTCAATACAGCTACTCTGCCTCAACGTCCGGACGAACCGGTGCGTTTGCATTTCGCTGGGGCCCATTGACCAATATGGTCGTCGCCCAAAATAATATAAAAAAAAAATAATATTATCCGAAAATCCTTTGAAAATCATTTTTTTATAATTTTCTAAAAATTTCGGCAGCACTCCCTCTGTTTTCGGTCAACCCAAAAACTGGGAAATGCTTCCGATATACCTGCAAAATAATTTCAAAACTCGAAATTCATATATATATCCATAGAACATATTTTTCCAAAGCCAACACAGCATTTCCGAAATGATAACGAAATTCCCGAAACCCGAAACCATTCCGATTTAACTTCCCAAAAGAATTCAATTCCAGCATATTAACCGAAAATTCCCAACAGAACCCAAAAGCAATAACAGAACATTATCCAATCTCATTCACAGAGCTTAAGAGCAAAAATTTGAATCTCCAATCATTTCCATTAATTCTCGAAAACCCGAGAATACAGAAAACAGAGAATCTCTTCTTAAAAAGTTCTCAAAAATCCGAGAAAAACTACAGAACCCAGTTCTGTCCTAATAATTCTATTTAATCACAGAAAACAAACCACAGCAATCATTTCCGAGATTTTCGGAAAAGCCGAAATAGCAACGTAACTATTACGTTGTCGAAAACCGAAACTCCGAAGGATTCGGGGACCAGAGAATTCATCATCGACAGAAAGGAAAATAGAGTTCCAGAAATTATACCCAAAACCGAAGTCGAAGGAAATCCCGAATTTGGGTCGCGGAACCGAACGGCAAAAACGGACAGTGCTGGACATGGACATGGGCGAGCAAAGGGTCGACGGACGAAGGCCACGCGGGGTGCCGGCGGTGGACGGCGGCGGTCGCCGGTCGGGCGCGGGCGGCGGTGACGCGGGGCCGCGCGGGTCAACGGGAGCGCCGGAAAGCGGCTTGGTTGCGCTGGAAAGGGGCGTCGGCCTCGGGAAAAACTCGGCCAGTGGTTCGCCGGGGAGGATCGAGAAGGGGATCGCCGAAAATAGTTGATTTGGAAAGAGGATGAAGAAGATGGTGATGGTGTGGAAAAAAATGATGGGGAAAAGCCCCTTTTATAGGAAATAGGTAGTGAAGGTTACCATTTAAGAAGATGGAGAGCCACCATGGCTTGATGGTCGGCCGGGTTATGGAAGGCGAGGGGGTCAACGGGTGGGGAAGAAGAAGAAAACTTCTTCGGTTCACAAAGGCCACTCACAGCACCCAACACTAAAGAAGAATGAAAAGGCTATTGAATGTTATCTTCATCAGACACTTAATATATGTCATTCAATACCAAGAGTAAGTATAGACTTAATGGGTTGAGACATACGAATGGGTTTGAAACCCATTCAAGATTTATAGGTTAGCCTATAATTGGCTTGGGTTAGGTCCAATTGGACTTAGAAAAATAATGAGTTTGGGCCAGGATTGAAACTAATGGCCAAAGTAATGGGTTTCAATAAAATTTAAAGGCTTTGGGCTAGGAAAATTTTAGACAACTAAAAATATTTTTAAAGGAAATATTATTTAGAAAATTTTTGTACAATTTATAAAAAATATTTTATGTTCAAATTTAGGTTCAAGTCCGGGCTGACATGCCAAAAATCCAAGTTTAACTATTTGGAAAATAATTTACTCTTAAATAAATATTATTAACATCTAACATTATTCTAAAGAAAAAAATTTATTGCTAACAAAATTTTATTTAGCAAATAAAAAAAATTAGAAGTAAACTAAAAATACGGGTTTCACAACCTTCCCTCCTTAGAAATTTCGTCCTCGAAATTAAGGACAGGTAGGACAGGATTCCCACAATTTAATTAGACACGAGTATGGTGTTCAATTCAGGTTCAAACAATAAGATTTTTAAAGGTAATCATGGATGAGACAATTTAGGGACAAATAAAATATAAAGCGAACCAAAGTGTATGAGGTTGATCAGACCATCATTGCACCGGTTCTGATTAGACAATTATTAATGGAGGCCTCCAATAAGATAATGTCATGATCAAGCTTGAAAAAGAATAGCTCGTAAAACTAAGCTAACAAGCATAATGTCAATTTGAAAATGAAACAGATGAG